>JAUPFP010000165.1:0-119787 GCA_036925085.1 Brachycybe producta
TACACAAATTCCATAATCAAAAAGTTCACAACAAGTGAAAAATCACAAGGATCAAAAAGAGAGAGACAGAGAAAGTATTAAAGTACCCTACAGACATCTCTATACGTAAACAGTTGCAGTGTGGTGACGTCACACAGCGTGAAACAGAAATGTCAATTTTCAGAGCAAAAAAAAAAAAGGGTTAAGAAAAATATTCAAATTGACGCAATTGAATTTTTCTGAAAGAAATTACTTCATGAATAACAGAGGCGCAGTAATTTTTTTTTTCTATGAAGAAAACACAAAACTAGCATTCGGAAACAACATTGTGGACGGGTATAAAGTTAGCTCCACATCACACAGGCGTTTCGATTCAGCACAACAAATTCGTTTGCTATCCGCGCCCTTTTATGAGCGTCAGACCAAATATCAAACAATTAGAAATGGCCGTTCCTCATAAAAGGGCGGGGCAAAAAAATATTCTTGTGTTGGATCCAACTGCCTGTAGCTCCACCCACGCATTCTCAAGAAAGCGATCATTTATGTAATCGTCTCTAATACCTAGTACACACCTGATAATTTAAATGCATTTAAATAATAAACGTGTTCTACAGAGCCCTGTGAAGGACAAACAAACAATATGTCGAATTCGATTTATTCAGTTAATAATCTGAAAATATTGAGTTAATACTTAAATATAAATATATATTGACAAAATATTGATTTAGTATTTCAATTTAAAATATTAATAAAGTCAATTTTTATTTGGTGTTCTTGTCCTTAACTGGATTCCGTATAATTCACCTAAACACATTTAATTTGAATTCATTTAACTCATGTGTGTGCAAAGTATTATACCTTGTACAAACATGAGTTAAATAAAAAAATTGACTTTATTATTAATATTCTAAAATTGAAATACTAAATCAATATTTTGTCGTCAATAGTTTCTATATTTATATTTAAGTATTAACTCAATATTTTCAGATTATTAACTGAATAAATTGAATTCGATATATTTGTTTGTTTGTCCTTCACAGGGCTCTGTAGAACACGTTTATTATTTAAATGCAATTTAAGTAAAAAAACATGTCTACAGAATGTCATGTTTGGACCAAATGGCCTCTTTATAGACTATATGGGGATTTCTATGGCCTCATATCTGAGGTCATCCTAGAAATTCTTTTCTTTCAAACAATTGTTTCTCAAAAAGGCTTATTATTTATTTTTACGCATTTTTTCGAGGATTTTAATGGATGTTTGTTTTTTGCTTACGAGCGCGCGTACTCAATGGAGTTGTGAGCTTTTGGCATCGACCATTTTATTTTACCAACCTTTAGATGATATCTTCTGTACCTCGATTCTTCTCTGAACCGCACGGTGCCCGCACGGAGAAGATTCGAGCTGCAGAGAGAGTTGGATGGAGACAGATTGTGGTCACTCCTCTGCATGGGGGTGAAATCGATGCAGCAGAGTGGCGGCCATCTCTCTCTCTTCCGGTCGACGCTGATGTACATCTTCTCCTTTTGGTATACCGACAAGAGAAGATGTTGTAGCTGCTAGGAATCGTATAACTCTTGCTATATGGAGTCTCCAGCCTCTGAAGAGAAGTTGGTTACATTACATTACATTAACATAAGAGTTAGAAATTCGCGATTTTGATATAGGATCATGCAAGAAAAGGGGCAAAAAAGGATGTCTGTGTGTGTGTCTGGAACCCGATTTAGTGGGTCGAACAACTCAAGAATGGGGCCACCTACAATAAAATGTCATCAGACCTAAAATTATGTACACATTCTGACGATGAAACTGGAAAAAAATTGAGATTTTAGAGCAATTTGATATATAAAATTTCGATTTTTTAAAAACGTAATTTTTTTTAAAAAAATTGATTGTTCCTCTTTCCAGTTGTAGCATTCGAAAGGGGGACTTTTCTATTATTTAGGAGGGGTGTTCCTTTCTATGTTCTGTTATTATTTTGGTATATTAGAATACATGTGACGTATTTTCATTTTAAACTATATTATCACAAATGACTGACGCATGCGCATCACATGTAAGTATGTCATGTACGCGAGTACATACATGTGTGTTTATCTATATACACATATGCACACATGTGTACATGTGCGTACACGTGTGTGCAAGAGCGTACACGTGCGCACAAGTGCGTACTCATGCACGCACGTGTGTTCACGTGCATTCACGTGCATACTCATGCGCGCACGTATGTTCACGTGCGTACTCGTGTGCGCACATGTGTTCAGTGCGTACGTGTGCGCACACGTGTGTTCACGTGCATACTCGTGTGCACACGTGTTCACTTGCGTACTCGTGCGCACATGTGTGTTCACTTGCATACTTGTGTGTGCACTTGCATACTTGTGTGTGCACGTGTGTTCATGTGCATACTCGTGCGTGCACGTGTGTTCATTTGCGTACTCATGCGCACACATGTAACAATGAAAAAAAAGTTAGTTATTTGATATATTAAAGCAATGGAGGTCTATAGGGTTCCTTGAATCCCTTGCTAAAAATAGAACCGCACTTACCAATTTTTTGTCATTCTATCACTCGATCAGCATACATTTAAGGTGCACATTGCACTTTGAACCATCAAAATTGGACAACTTTAAACATGAAAAATAAACATATTGCCGCCGGGACTTTGTATTTTAAAAGTTAACATTGTTTCTTTAACATTGGGTCTATGGGCTCAATAGAAAAACGATGCTAGCGCTCAATTTTAGTGTAAATTTTCAACATGTTTGCTAGATGGCGCCACATGCACGGACCTACCTTTCAAAATTGTAGCACCAGGTATCGACACTTTAGAATAACCTGTTAGAATTAGAAAACATTAAAATTAGAATTATATCAAGTGGTGAGGTCACATTACTCAACATTTTGTTGTAAACTGTAGTGCAACAGTATACAACTAGACCTGCAACATGTATGAATATGTTGCCGAGAAAACAACCGAACCGACTCTCGATAGTCAAATTCGACTGCAAAATGTAGACAGCTTGTCGTGAAAACCGACCACTCGATTCGACTTATTTTGCAGTTTCCTCAACGCAGTCGACTCGAGTAATCGAGTTTTGGTGACAAGCTAAAAACTCGCCTACCAAAAGGTGTTCTCGTGAAAATGCTCTTAGTGCCTTGGTACATAGACCACTTTTGGGTGGTTAACTTTGACTGAAAACTGTTTTCGTCAGATGGCTGAGATGTGGTGGACACTATTGCTATAGAAAGACGCCAGACCTTTGCACACAAGTAGACCTGTGCGCCGCCGGGCGAAACCGCCGCCGCCGGTGTTTTTGAAGCTAAAAACGCCGCAGCTCGCCGCTTGTACTTTTTTTAAAAAACCCGCTGCCACTCGCCGCCGGTTGGTTTTGTTTCAACAACTGCCATAGGAATGAAGTGATGCCATATTCGATATTTATCGATTTCAATTTATATCGATAATTACCCCCATTCAATATATCGATATATTTGTTCGATATGTTCAATCCCAGACGCCGGTAGTCGCCGCCGCCACTGCTCATATTTACCCTCGCCCGCCGCCGATGATCAATATGCTATGGCGCACAGGTCTACACACGAGCCACAAGAGACTTCATTTTATAGCCAAACACGCCCACTACAAAGCAGTTCGTATGCCAAAGCACTTAGGGTTTCTGATAGCATTTCTGCGATAAACACTAGGTCTGCTTGAATCCTCTGATCAGGGCTCCACGACATGGAACACACACTGTTTTATTGAGGCGGCTTAAACAGAATAATCTACATTGCACCCTTGCTCAGAGGGTTCCGGGTTGATAGTCCCAAGAATATTCTGAATTTACGTTCAGATATTTTAATATTCCTTCTTTTTACGCACTTTTATTTAATTTCATAATTTGTTTGTTTGTCCACAACACCTTATGAAATATTTGAAAATATAAGACACACCACTGCACGGGGATTGAATCCATGACCAATGATCCGGACACCACCGAAATTGCAACAATCGCCGGTTTTTTTTTTGTTAGTGAACGCTTCTATTGGACGTTAATGGAGTTCAAACTAATTTTACCAAGGTTAGGATTCGAAAGATTCGAAAGACGAAAAAAGCGCAAAGATTCGAGTTTTTGAATCTCGAATATTTGTGAATATTCGAGGATTCTAATTTCCCATCCCTAAATTTAATTATTAGAGTATGGTATACACGCAACATGGCATAATTACCATGGCAGAATAAAAGACAATAAAAGTAGATATGTCGAGAATAAAGTCGGCATGTCGAGTTTAAAAAAAGTCGACTTGTCGAGATTAAAAAACAAAATTGGAAACGTCCTCCGCAGGGCTCCGTAGGTTTCAAAATTACTATTGCAATGGAAGTGGCATTTTTTTTTGTACTTTCATAACAATACAGGCAAGTAAAGATAGGAACACGCAGACATTTGCTCCTCTCCCCTTTTATGAGGACATGCAACTTCTAATTGGTTGGTTATGTGGGCTGACGTCACATGCCCCGCCCATTTTCAATTTCAAATTGGTTGGTATTTGATCTGACACTCATAAAAGGGCGGAGCACAAGTCTGTGTCTGTCTTTACATGCCTGTCATAACAATGCATTGCTACATGAAATCTCAAGAAGAAAAAAAAAATGTCATTTGGATTCAAGTAGAAATCCATTTATCTTTTATATATCTATATATATCTGACATGTAAATGCATTCAATTTCTAAATTGTCCATCAGATGATGATAAAATACACAAAAACAATTTCAATTTTTCTTCTTCCTGTTTTATAATGTGGAAATGGGGAGAAAAAAAAAATTGCCATTTATTTGTCTTTTGTCTTTGATATAATAATAAAAAAAAATGAAAGCAAAGCAAGAAGAAGAAAAAAACAAGATCCCAATTTGCACATTCACAACAAAATCTCAATACAATTTTCTTATATCTCTGTAACAATTTCAATCTTTATCTTCTTTTCTTATAGCAAAAAAAAAAAAAAAAAGAAGCAAGAAATGACGAAAAAGACAGTTTTTATCAAAACAGAAAAATCCATTTGTCAATGTCTTTCATGTCTTCACAAAAATATATGCTTGTCTGTAAACCACAGCTCGACTCTTAAGAGCTAATAAGAGGGCACACTTCAAATGCAGCGTGCGTCAAAAATCTATTCGCAAGGCGACATTAAGCCCCGTTATATACCTACAGGCAATTAGAAATCGTGACGAACATTAATTGGCTCCGCCTTTTTTTTATGACGACCGGCAACTTCTAATTGGTTTGTTGTGTGGTTCGACGTTGAAAAGGGCGGAGCATGTGACGTCAGACTACATAACCAACCAATTAGAAGTTGCTGGTCGTCATAAAAAGGGCGGAGCCAATTTATGTTCGTCCCGATTTCTAATTGCCTGTGTTATACCTTGTACATACATTAGTTAAATTAATTCAAACTAAATGTGTTTGGGTGAATTATACGGAATCCAGTTAAGGACACGAGAACCAAATAAAAATTGACTTGATTATTAAATATTTTAAATTGAAATACTAAATCAATATTTTGTCAATAGTTTATATAATTATATTTAAGTATGAACTCAATATTTTCAGATTTATTAACTGAATTAAATTGAATTCTATATATTGTTTGTTTGTCCTTCACAGGGCTCTGTAGAACACATTTATTATTTAAATGCATTTAAATTATCAGGTGTGTACTAGGTATTATAACACCATCAATTATGCCTTAAATATTTGTGTGAATTAAATAATGAATGTTTTAAGAACAATGATTTGGTAAATAAAATGTATAAATTAATTTAAAAGTATCAATCGGCGGTTATACACATGTAAAGTATTCGAACATTTTTAATTGTATGAAGTGCGCAGAACAGTGCGTAGTGTGACAGTTTATCGTATATATAACCTTGTAACCTTGAAAATAAAAAGATTTGGAGAGTTGCAGAGCACATCACTCTTTTAAAACGTATTTTTTAATTGTGCCACTTTTCCAGGCTAGGTGCGAAATGTCCCTATTCTTAATGGCTAACCACATGTTGTTACACAGGCAATTAGAAAACGTGATGAACAGAAGTTTTCTCAGCCCTTTATATGACGAATGGCAACTTCTAATTGGTTTGTCGTGTGGTTCGACGTTGAAAAGGGCGGAGCATGTGACGTCAGACTACATAACCAACCAAATTAGATGTTGCGTTCGTCATAAAAAGGACGGAACCAACTTCTGTTCATCCCGTTTTCTAATTGCCTGTGTTGTTACAGGCATCTGTAGACACAGGCATCTGTATACAGCTTCAGAATTTCTTTGGCTCCGCCCTTTTATGAGCGTCATCGATATCTAATTGGTTTGTTACTGGGTCTGATGTCACATGCCCCGCCCTTTTTATTTTCAATTGGTTGATATTTGGTCTGAAGCTCATAAAAATGCGGAGTCAAAGAAATTCTGAAGCTGTCTACAGATGCCTGTCATGTTGTTCTTTCAATTTTGCCATTTCTTGTATCATCCTATTACAAGATGACATTGATGATTTCAAAACTTGTATTGAGCTATAGGAAGTACATTACAAATATAATACAGAAAAACAGCATAACTGCAGCAGAAAACCAGCATAATTGCAGCAGAAAACCAACATAGGTTGCATTGATTGCAATTTGCAATTTGCATGCATTGATTTTTTAACAATAAAACAAAAGCTGTACATTTTAAGACACCCTGTATATCAATTTGTTATTGTATATCCTTCACATTTTTTTCCCAATAGACATCAAAATGCTATTTGTTTCCATTTTGCAAACAAATATCCAATTGTGTGTCCACACTCCCTCCCTCACTACAAAACTGACCTCAAACACACAAAAACACAAGCAGGAACACATTTACCAAAAAAAAAAACCCCACAGCCAAAGGGGCTCACTACATATGATTTATAGTCTGATTTCCACCTTCGATTTGATTCATATTTTGTAGAAATGATGTGGAAAAACTCTTATTCATTCTATCAAAAAATAATAATAATAATAGATTTCTCTTCCATAAGTTCTCAATAAAGAAAGAGACAGGTCATGACCTTGTTGTGATTGCAATTTTAACATTTTTATTGGAATAACAATAGAGAGAGAGTGAGAGAGAGAGAGAGGCAAATTTATTTTGGAAAATCTTTTCTCCACCTTTTCCACCTCTCCCTCCTTTCTTTCAAATATTTTTCTACACCGAAAAAAAACATATTTTACTTATTGATTTTATTTACACGTCTTCTTCTTCTTCTTCTCTATTGTTTTTCTATTCACAACTCATTTTTGCAGTGTTTTATTTGGGGGGTTGCAAGTTTTCTTTCATTTTTTTAACTTCTTCTTTTACTTATTTTTCGATTTTTAGTTTGTTGTTTTTAGTTGCACCTCAAAAAGCAAATAAATCTCATAATCTAATAACTACGACAAATATCAAATTCAATTAACATCAAAGGAAATCATAGAGAGACTTAAAATGGATGAAAGATGTTTGTAATGTGTTTCGATGGCGCAAATAAAACGCGCCCTCTTTTAAATAAAAGTGAAATATTTCTTCAGAAACTCCATTGAGTGAGTACGCGGCTCGTAAGAAGAAAAAAACATCCATTAAAATGTTGGTAAAAAATACGTAAAAATATAAAAAAAACAGCACGTGCGCCAATGTGTTGGCTTCACTGTGGTTTAATTGTAGGTTTTTTTAAAATTATTTTTAGGTATTTTTTTTACCAACATTTTAATGGATGTTTTTTTTTTCTTATCTTCAAATGGAAAACAATTGCTCAATCAAGGGATGCAAGATTTTACTGTGCAGGTTGGCTGCAGCGCAGCAGTTGGCAAATCAGTTGCAGAACAGTTCAACTGATACTGAATTCGGTTAGGACGCGCAACATCACTAGCCACATGTATTCAGATACAAGTCCCTGTGTCCGACGAAGTTGCTGGGTAATTGCGTCAGGCAATTATCACCTGGGCTCTATAATGCTTAAAATTATGGAGGAAATATTCGAATCCCGCGAATCTTGAAAAATATTCGAGATTCGAAAACTCGAATCTTCGCGCTTTTTTCGTCTTTTGAATCTTTCGAATCCTAACCTTAGAAAAAACCTGTTAAAACTTTGGTAGAATTAGTTTTAACTCCATTGACGTTCAATAGAAGCGTTCACTAACAATAAAAAACCGGCGATTGTTGCAATTTCGGTGGTATTCGGGATCACCAATATCACTTTGTGGCGACCCTGTGTGACACACTGTGTTTTTTATTAGTAGTAATTTAATATTTAATATAATTTCATTTATTTGTATCTTCTTAATGAATAATATAGGATTCTTATATGAAGGATTCGAGAGATTCGAGAGATTCGAGAACCTTTTAGGATTCGGATTCGATGAAATTTAGGATTCTTCTTCCCCACCTCTACATTTTACAGAGATATTCATATACGACGCGTTTTAATCGCACCACTCAATATATGAAATTCACCTCTTTTTTTCTTTCTGTTTCTCTCTCTTTTCCTAAAAGTATTATGACCTTCTTAACAATAATTGATAAGCCGATTTCCTTCCTTTTCTAGGCTCTTGTTTTATGCCCTTTTGCTTCAAATAAAGTTAATATTAAGGTAGGTTCATCAGTAAAAATTTGCAAACATAGTTCAGACAAAACATTTACAAAATAACCTAGCTCCAGAAGGTTCATCAAACTGATGCCTACGAAGGAAAGGGTTTGTAAATGCAGATCTGACCTAAGGAAACAATTGGTAAACTTTGCTCAAGTTGTCCACTGAATTCCATTACGCTGCTTTGCCCACTTGTCTGTCTTACTCAATGAATTGGTCCACTAAGTTATAGTTATACCTACTTAACGAATTTTTGTCCACAGAACTCATTGTTCTATGACACACCACTAAATTACTTCGAAAAATCTCCACAAAGAGCGCTAGCATCGTTTTTCTAACGAGCCCATAGACCCAATGTTAAAGAAAAACGTTAATTTTTAAAATAAACAGTCGCAGCGGCAATATGTTTATTTTTCATATTTAAAGTTGTCCAATATTATTAAGTTTTCAAAGTGCAATATGCACCTTAAATATATGCGAATTGAGTGATAGAATGACAAAAAAAATTAGTAAGTGCGGTTCTATTTTTAAAACTATTTCAAAATCGTGAATTTCTAACTCTTATGTTAAAACTCCATTGAGTACGTGTTTGTAAGAAAAATACATCCATTAAAATGCTCGTAAAAATACCTAAAAAATAATTTTAAAAAACAATTAAACCACAGTGAAGCCAACACATTGACGCACGTGCTGATTTTTTTCTGACTTTGACTTTTACGAGCACTTTAATGGATGTTTTTTTTTCTTATTTGGGCGTACTCAATGCAGCTTAACATAAGAGTTAGAAATTTGCGATTTTTAAATAGTTTTTAAAAATAGAACCGCACTTACCAATTTTTTTGTCATTCTATCACTCGATCAGCATATATTTAAGGTTCACATTGCACTTTGACAACTTAACATTGGACAACTTTAAATATGAAAAATAAACATTAAGTCGCCGCGACTGTGGATTTTAAAAATTAACGTTTTTCTTTAACATTGGGTCTATGGACTCAATATAAAAACGATGCTAGCGCTCTTTGTGGAGATTTTTCGAAGTAATTTAGTGACGTAGCATCATAAGCCCAATGGCCAACTAAACCGATTGGTCTGCATTGCCTAATCGTCAGTGAACACACTAGTGCACCGAGCCCAGTTGTCATTGAACTCATTGGTTCACTAAGCCCAGTGGTCAACTATTCATTCCACCAAATCCAGTGATCCACTGAACCCATTGATCTGTAAAGCACAGTTGTCCACTGAACACATTGGTCTACTAAGTCCACTGGTCCTCTTCAGCTCAGTGAATCGCATATTTGAGCCAACATATTTCAATCTACTTTTTTCTATATAAAAAAGTGTATTTGGGAAGATATCCTCAAATCTAGTCTCTAACACACTTTCAATATCTCCTCATTGTTTCAACTGAAACGCAGAATAACCCAGATGTTCTAATGTAATAAGATTTTTAACATGAAGCTAAACTTATACGATTAAACCTTATACAATTTAGAATCCTTTTAAGAGTTAATCTAATATATGAAATAGAAAAGGTACATAGTGTATAGGGGGCTGCAAGATTTGCAGAAAAAGTAAAATAGGTATTCTGACAGTTTAACCTCCAAGTTAGCCGTAAACGGGCACACAGCTCCGATCTGTCTTTGACAGATATTTTGATGTGTGCTGAGACAGGCATGTGTGCGCAGCTTCAGAATTTCTTTGACTCCGCCCTTTTATGAGCGTCAGACCAAATATCAACCAATTAGAAATAATAAAAAGGGCAGGGCATGTGACGTCAGACCCCGTAACAAACCAATTAGAAATTGATGACGCTCATAAAGGGCAGAGCCAAAGAAATTCTGAAGCTGTGCACAGATGCCTGTGTGACGAACCAGTTTTGCTCCTTCTTTAATTAGAAGGAGCAATCCTAAATCCTGATGTCGTCTGCTAGGCTGCTATAGTAGGCAGCCTGGCAGATGACAAACTCCAGATAGGGAGACTGTCAACGCCCCCCCCCCCCCCGGTGGAGCAGCCTGGGGGGTACTTAATGGCAAGGCAGCCATTAAGGAGGGACAGTGTGTTGAACCCTGGATGAGTGAGTGGATGTGTGCTTCCAACATGGCTATGGCGTCCAAGATGGCCGCCATCTTCAACATCATCTCTTTGTTCCCAAAAGAAGGGAACCATCTTTTGTGTTTCTCAACTGTTCAGCAGAATATTGTAATAATCAGTAAGTGTTTCTTCATTTATTCTTCTGAATAAATTATCATCTTTTAACCGTCATTATTTTCTGGGGAAGTATCCGTGGGGAGGGTGGGGGTTCTGGTGGGAATACACCGACCATCACCATCCAGTATCCGTTGTTTCGGCCGGTGCTTCATGCGCGGTTCCACGGTAGGATCTATCGGAGGTCTACCGTGGGTTCTTCGTTGTTTCGGCAGGAAGCGACCGTCGATCTTCGGGGAACATGACTCTCAACCGGCGTCACCCAGGGACCGGACGGACAAGAGGGCAGTCCGCATTTGGATCCCGGCCCCCAAGGGAGTCAAGGATCAAGTGCCGAAGTGGTGTGTTTTGATGCAGCATTTCCATTTTGGCAATTAGGGGTTCGTGCCCCCGTACATTTTCAACATTGTTTTTCTTCTGTTTTTTATTATTAAGAAATTAATTAATTTTATTTCATTAATTTTAATTTTATTTTAATTTAAATATTTTAAATCATTTAATTTTCGGCGACTTCCTATGGCTCCCATAGTGAACGTCTCATCAGCAGTTTCCATTGGCGATCAATAGATGGCACCTGATTTACATGAAGGGCGGGGCAAAAGATGGATTTGTGCTAAGCACAAAAAAAACTATCAAAATTCTTGTTAGAACTTTGGTGGGTACATGTTGGTCATGTGGTCTTGTGACACAGCAAAAAGCAGCTGCTAACAGCACACAGCAGAAGAAAAAACAGAACGCGTGAAAATATGGGATAGGAAAAAATGGGGGGGGGGAGATGTTCAGCTAACCCATGTTGATAAATTCAAATATCTTTGCTTAACCTTATCAAACAACATGCTTTGGGAAAAACACATAACCAATGCAGTCAGTAAAGCTAACCACACAGGCAAGTATGGCCAGCACAAGCTTTTCGTTTGCCCCGCCCTTTTATGAGCATCAGACCAAATATCAACAATTAGAACTTTATAAGGGCAGGGCATGTGACAGCAGACGAAATAACAAACCAATTAAGAAATTGATGACGCTCATAAAAGGGGGAGCAAGCGAAAAGCTAGTGCTGGGCACACTTGCCTGTGCTAACCACAGGTTGCGTTTTCTCCAACGCATCCTTAAACAATGTAAAGAAAATGTAAAAGAGGTCTGTCATTTTACCTTAGTCAGACCTATATTAGAATATTGTTCCCCAATTTGGAGCCCATTTAGAAGGCAACAGGCAATTAGAAAACGGGATGAACAGAAGTTGGCTCCACCCTTTTTATGACGAACGCAACTTCTAATTGGTTGGTTATGTAGTCTAACGTCACATGCTCCGCCCTTTTCAACGTCGAACCACATAACAAACCAATTAGAAATTGCCGGTCATCATAACAAGGGCGGAGCCAACTTCTGTTCATCCCGTTTCCTAATTGCCTGTCTTACAGCGTGATCACAAGTCAGTCGGCAGTCAAACTGATGAAAAGTTAAACCTGCCTATCAACTAGCCTCGTGTAAACGCGGCTTAACTGTAGAAATGGCTAACAAAAAAAACCGAAAGCGTTGGAGATATGGATGGAAACATAACTGTAATACAATAAAACTTTGATTCAATTTCAGTACATGAAAGAAAACAATGGAGAGGAAAAAAAAAATCCTCAAGAAAGACAATAAAAAAAATTGGAACTGGACTCATGGTAAAGATTTAGAAGTAAACGAAGAACAACCGAAAAAACGTTCACAAAACTGGAAACGAAGTGAAAAATCCAATTTGCAACTTCTCAAAATGTCTACATTTTCTTATTTTTTTTAGAAGGAAAAAAAAGTGTAGCAGTAATTTCATAATATTCAATTGGAATCTATCTCAGAAACGCCAAAACGAACAGCTCGATACTAGCGCCAATAGAGCAAGAAAGGGTTCAAACTAAATGGGAGACTTCTGTTTGGGGGTTCATCTTGTTGTTTTGAGCAGACGACAACGAGACAAATGAGTGTTCTTATATGGTGTTACTAAAACTGCAAAAAATCGCCTCACAATCGCTCAATTAAAATACAGTAAAGTGCAAAATGCACTAAAAAGTATTGTTTTTTCATTGCTCGATTTATATAAATTTTGAAAAGGTCCTTCTATTTTTAAACAAGGTTCAAAGTCGTTGGTTTTCTTAACTCCATGTTAAACCCCCCATTGGACCTAAAACCGTCCCACACACATTTGAAAAACTCGTTAAAAACGATTTAGAAGAACAACAAAATAATTACCACGTACTTTAATGTATTGGCTTCACCATGTTTCCTTTTTATAAATTTTGAAAAGGTCCTTCTATTTTTTTAATAACGTTTAAAATCGTACGTTTTTTTAACTCCATGTTAATTCCCATAGGGCCAAAAAACCGTCAACCAAACATTTGAAGAACTCCCATTAAAAACGACTTGGAACAATCACATAATAATTAGCACGTGCATTAATCTATTGGCTTCACGATGTTTCCTTTTTATAAGGTTAGCACGTGGAATTATTTTTCTATTAATTATTATGTGACTTCGAACCAGGAGAAAAAACGTTAAAAAACCGTTTTTCCATCAACAACGATCGCAGCGCTTACATTCGAAGAAATTTTGAAATAAACGCTATATCTAGGCTCTTAAGCGATAATCGCCAGACACAATTATCCAGCAACTTCGTCGGACACAGCAACATGTATCTGAATACATGTGGCCAGTGTAGTGATGTTCCGATAGCAGCGATACGAATCGGAATACTATCGCGATAGTCAAACTATCGAGTGGTTTAGCAATTGATAGTTCTATCAATAGTTTTGCAAACTATCAATAGTTTAAAAAAAAACTACAATCACATATATTAATGTATCTTGAATTCTGGATGTTAGATGGCACCATCATCTGTACCTTTTGCATCGTCTGTACTCTTAAACTGCAGTGCATGGGTGACATTGGTAAGTATTGAGTATACTGTATACTATGGACTGCTAAGAGAGGCTGTGAATGTGACAATGTGGTATCTTTTGTCATGTGACCGTTGTGATGTTAAGTGAATGTTTGTTGTTACTGAGAGGCCAGAGGTCATTAGAAAAAAAGTGGTTGCATGGATTTTTAAAACTTTTCATTATTTTCAATAAAAAATCTCAAAAAAAAGCATTTATTTTCATTTTTCAGATCAACAAGAATTTATCTTCAAAAACAACGGCTTTTCAGTTTTCAGTAGGTTTTGTAAAAGAAATATTTCCACCGATTGGGAAACGATGAAAACTATCCATAGTACTATCGATATTGAAACGTAAAATACTATCGATAGTGCTATCAGTAGTTTATTTTTGACTATCGCACATCACTAGGCCAGTTATATTGCGCATGTCATAACAAATGTAGTGGATAAACTGGTTACTCATGGGCGCCCACACATAGGGACAAGAGGAAGAGGGGGCACTTGCCCCCATTAGAAATTAATATCTAATTTTTGTTTTACCTACTACTATTTGGTTTTTAACCAATTTCTTCGCACTAAAGATCCACAAAGTGGAACTCAGAAGTTTAACTTTAAAAAACCTAGGGCCTGTTTTTCACAAGTACAAGTCTTGTAATACAAGTGAATTCTACAAAGTCTTGATCAGGACATGCATCACAATTTATCATTACGAATTAATAATTCATAATTACAAATAGTGTATTTGCGATGCATGTCCTTTCCATGGCTCCGTAGAATTTACTTGTATTACATGACTTGTATTTTTGTGAAACAGGCCCCTGGATGAAAAATACCCTTGTTCATAATTTCCTGTTTTGCATTTTTCGAGGGCTTGCTAAAATGTCTAACATTGACCATTGTGTTTTGCCCCCCCCCCCCCCCTTCCAGCAAAAATGTCTGCGGGCGCCCATGTTGCCAACCAAATATTTTCTACCTATAACTCAAAATGTACTGGTAGGTTGTTTTACAAGTGTTTTGAAATTAAACGGAATGTCCTTAATTAACTATCTCGTATTTCTTTTTAAACTACACAGCTTATTTCTTAATGACACGTTTTGTTAACTATAACACTTGTTACAGACAAGTCCAATTTCACTAGTTTCCAACAACTTGTTACCTACACTTGTAAGCTACAATTGTTACTTACAACAAGTCAGGGCCGTCTTTTGTGGCTCCTGGCACAAGATTTATTTGAGGCCCCCAACAATGCCTTACAAATAAACTCATTTTTTTCCTCAAGAAACCAGTGTTCTATGTATTGATGATTCTATGATTTCCATTGTATATATTGGAACAGGACTTTTATGAAGTAAATCACATAAGTGAATGGGCCTATTTTTTAAAATAGTAAAATGTTTTTGATGTCGGATAAATTGAAATTAAAGATTTAAAAATACAGAAAATAGTGACAATTAACTGACTGAGGCCTTAGTTTAGACAGAGGCCCTGGGCCCCGGGCGCAGTTGCCCCCCTATTAAGATTGCACTACTTGTCGTTTTGTGTACAAATGTTTATGAAACACCCTGTAACTGCAACAAGTTGTGATTACAAGGACTTGCAACTTACAATTGTTACGGACAAGACTTGTTGTTTTGTGAAATGGGGGCCCTTGTTCTGATCCGATATAGTGACGTGCGCGACAAGCGTCACAAGCGACAAACGTCACACATGGCAAAATGAACAGCACAGCCCTCTGAGAACCACTGATCAAAGAAGTTTTAACACCCTGTATTATTTTAGTACCTAGCTATCTTTCTTCGGTCAATGATACTTTTTCTTAAAACAATTGCGATATTCCAAAATGAAAGTTTATTCGATCTCTTCGAAAATTGCTCAGACACAAAAAAAGTCACGAACTCAAAAACATCAACGATGATGATGATGATGATGAGAAAGAAAACGACTTTTTTTCTTCTTCTTCTTCTTCCAAATGGAAAACAAAACCGGTCATTCTGTAAATTCACTAGTCATTTTGCAAGACCACTAATTCTTGGCATATTATGAAGCCTTTTAAGACAAATGTACAAAATGCCTATTAGGGCTGGCAACATTTTCGATATATCGATATTTCGATATATTTTTTTAAAAAATGTACTCGATATATCGACAAATCGATTTAATGAAAAATCGAAAAAAAAAATCGAAAAACCGAAAAAATCAAAATATTGAAAGTATGAAAATTGGTAGAATGTAATTCATGCAAAATTAAGATTGGTAATTAATAGAGTTGGGATGAATCCTAAATTTTCTCGAACCCGAATACTAAAAGGTTCTCGAATCCTTCAAATATAAGAATCCTATAATTTATTCATTAAGAAGATACAAATAAATGAAATAATATGAATTATTAATAATAAAAAAACACACGTGTGGTGGCACTCAGGGTCGCTACAAGGTGATACATTGGTGATCCGGGTACCACCAAAATTGCAACAATCGCCTGCTTTTTTTTTTGTTAGTGAACGCTTCTATTGGAAGTCAATGGAATTAAAACTAATTTTACCAAAGATTTAACAGATTTTTTTTAACAGTTAGGATTTGAAATATTAGAACCCGAAAAAAAGCGTGAAGATTTGAGTTTTCGAATCTCGAATATTTTTCAAGATTCGCGGGATTCGAATGGCCCACATCCCTAGTAATTAGTATTTCATGTTTTCAAGCGTTTGAATTGAGTTCTCTTAACACTGATAACAAAAAAAAATAATTAAACATTAATCTATATGAAAAACAAAAAACTGGACCTTCGAACTAAGTGGCCCAACGAGAAAAATGTTCGATTACCTCCAATAGGCCAGTCGAGGCCACCTGTTCTGCATTGTTGTAGGCAATGTGCAAAATGCCAACAAAAAAAAAACAATAAGCAAATGTGCATAATATTATTTAGGGCTGATTATGTTAATCAGGAGTAAATAAGTCATATGCACATTTGTTTATTGTTTTTTGTTGGCATTTTGTACATTGCCTAGAACAAAAGTTGGCACCTGCAGAGACAGACAGATAATAAGACAAAACAAAAGAAAAATTCAAAAGATTTATGATCAGCCTCAACCCCCCCGCCCCCACACACACACAATTGGTCAATGCCTGACCATTTAATAGAGGGCGCTGCGATAGAAATATAGATAAATATACAAAACTATTAATATTAATATTAACATTATTATTATTACTATTATTATTATTATTATTATTATTATTATTATTATTATTACACACACACAAACAAATGGTCAATGGCGGACCATTTAATAGAGGGCGCTGCGATAGAATTATAGATATATACATACACAACTATTAATATTATTATTATTATTATTATTATTATTATTATTATTATTATTATTATCATTATTATTTTCAAAAAACAACTTTCGCTTTATTTCAAAATAATAAAAAAAAACCTATAAACGAATTGGATGGCAATGAATTCCTGAGGTTTTTCTTTCTTATTTTTCTAACCAAAACCTATAATTATCGAACTGAAACCAACTCTAGAATTATAGAAATAACAACCCTAAAGCAGAAAATAGAAAAAAAAAAACAGAGTCTGGTGATATCGAGATGGCTCTCAATTTTGGTTGGGTTCAAGTATTTTTTTTTTGTTTTCTCCATAGTTGTGGCTTCCCCCCCCCCCCCCTCGCTTGATCAAAGGATAGAAATTGTTTTTTTTTTTTTCGAAACCAATAACTAGACCTAAAAACATAGGAATGTTTTACATTTTTCTAATACGAGATCTATAGAGAAAAAGGGAGAGAGTGAGAGAGAGATTTGCGAATTTTCTTTGTTAAAAAGAGTTCAATCGACAATAAAAATTGTCCTAATAATAAGGTAGAAAAGAGTGGTTTTAGTTGTAGTTTAGGGCAATCAATCATTGATATAGAATGAAAATCTAAGTTAAAATGTCTGTCAGTTGGTGAACCACGTGGGTATTTAGAGATAGGGTGAATCAGTGACGACGTGGTTGTTGCAATAGCACGTGCACAACTTGCAATTTCATAATATAGGCTTACGTGGTAGAGCAAAACCTTTTATTTGTGGACATCCTAACATCCTTACATAAAACAAGGGATTCAAGGAACCCTATAGACCTCCATTGCTTTAATATATGCTTTCATATATCAAATAACCAACTTTTTTTCATTGTTAGATGTGTGCGCATGAGTACGCACATGAACACACATGTGCGCATGAGTACACACCATGTACACACGTGTGCGCATGTGTACGCACATGTACACACGTGTGCGCATGTGTACGCACATGTACACACGTGTGCACATGTGTACGCACATGTACACACTTGTGCGCATATGTACGCACATGTACACACTTGTGCACATGTGTACGCACATGTACACACTTGTGCGCATGTGTACGCACATGTACACACTTGTGCGCATGTGTACGCACATGTACACACTTGTGCGCATGTGTACGCACATGTACACACTTGTGCGCATGTGTACGCACATGTACACACTTGTGCGCATGTGTACGCACATGTACACACTTGTGTGCATGTGTACGCACATGTACACACTTGTGCGCATGTGTACGCACATGTACACACTTGTGCGCATGTGTACGCACATGTACACACTTGTGCGCATGTGCACGCACATGTATAGACGTGTGCGCATGTGTATATAGATAAACACATGTATGTACATGACATAGTTACATGTGATGCGCATGCGTCATTCATTTGTAATAATATGGTTTAGAATGAATATACGTCACATGTATTCTAATATACAAAAATAATAACAGAACAGAGAAAGGAACACCCCTCCTAAATAATAGAAAAGTCCCCCCTTTCGAATGCTACAACTGGAAAGAGGAAGAATCGAGATTTTTTTTAAAAAAAATTACGTTTTTAAAAAATCGAAATTTTATATATCGAATCGCTCTAAAATTCCAATTTTTTTCCAGTTTCATCGTCAGAATGTTTACATCATTTTAGGTCTGATGACATTTTATTGTAGGTGGCCCCGTTTTCGAGTTGTTCGACCCACTAAAAATTATGACCAAAAACTAAAAATTTGTTTCTAAAAAATTCATAAAAAAATAACCCCTGGGTAAAATTTTCTAATTTTTTGTCAGGAGCTTCATATTGACCCACGGAATCAAATAAAAAATACTGCATGTCTTTATCTGATTCCGTTCTTGAGTTGTTCGAGGAACTAAATCGGGTTCTGGACACACACACACACAGACATCCTTTTTTTCCCCCTTTTCTTGCATGATCCTATATACCTCCATTGCTCTTTAGAGCAATGGAGGTCAAAGACATATGTATGTTAAGGTCTTTGGGAGTAGAGACCTCTACATAAAGCCCATGGGCCGGGCTGGGCTTGGGTTGTTTTTTTATGTTAAAGGCTCATGGGCCTGGTGGGCTTTGCGGGCTGGGCCCAGTATAAATTCTCATGGGCTGGGCTGTTCTGGGCTCCAGATTTTTACACAATGGAGTTCTCTATTTGGGAGTAATTATTCAACGTTAAAGAGACCATTACCTCCAGAAATATATTTTCAAAATATTGTCAAGACTTACCCAACGATTGTCAAAACGATTTTTAAAATTTAACATAAGCCCATTAAAACCATAAAAAAAACTTGAAAATGACGTGACTTTTCCTGAGTAACCAACCGACGCCATTTTAAATTTCCAAAAACAAAAGTCCTCCCCCCCCCCCATATTTGTGGCAAAGGTTGTCACCTCACATTTCCAGAATTCCTTACTGAAATATAGGTATTTTCCCTATTCCTATTCAACTCAATACAACCTTCCATGTGGGGAATAATTCCAATATGAAAGAAAGCAATGTGAGCTGGTGGTCGCAACACATCAGAATTCGAAGTAGAGGAGTAGACTTTGGGGGAATTTCGTTGCCAATGTCTGTTGTTTGGTGGCGCATCTATCTCATAAAGTCCATTTATATAAAAGTCAACTGATTTTTAATTTTTTAAATTATATTAATCACTTATTTAAAATTTTAAAAATTGTTTTGACAATATTTTGACAAGAAATTTCTTGAGGTAATGGCCTCTTTAAGGGAGTGATTCCCAACCTTTCTAGTTTGAAGGAACCCTTGAAATATTTCGTAAAATCTCAAGGAATCCCATTACCTGGCTGACACATAATATGATCAACAGGGGTAAAGTACAAAATGGACGTGTAAAGCAGCAGTAGGGTTAATAAATAATAATTAACTCATACTTTTGAATAAAGTATAACAAAATACTTTTAAGTTTATGCTTTATTTTATACCTATTGTCTCTGGGGTGATTGAAATAAATACCTACACCACAGTCCTTCCTCCCATTACTTTACTATTCGAGGAGTTCTAGAGATGTTAATGGTTTCGAACCAGTAGAACCCGGTTCGCCAATTACCGGAACGAATTAGACCATATGTATTTACAGGTACTATCACTTGCAACTTGTAATTAATTACTCCTAGTAGTAACGAATAAGACCATCATTTACAGGTACTATTACTGGGTAATTTGTAATTTATTATTAATCTAGTAGTTTTGCGGAATAGGGCCTAGGATGCCGAGCCGTCTTTCCGGCCCTGTGGCGGCAGGGCCATATAATGAGGCCCCTAGTTTCTAGTTTCATCAAGAAACAAAAACACTACAAGTTTTTCTTAAGCCGGTATTACACTAGCAACCTCCAATGCAATTCAACTTGCAATGCAACTCGTGATGTGACTTGCAACTAGAACTTTGTAATAAACTTCTATATCACACTATATGCAATCTAGTTTGCCAATCAAGTTTTCAAAACTTCGTTTATGTCAAGGGGCCGACATTCGGGTGAATCTCGTACGGTATCGGAAGCCATTTTACTTTTAATTCGCATTTTACTGAATTTTAAAATTTCAATTCTATTCTGGATATCCAGTAAAATGCAGATAAAAAGTAAAATGACTTTCCATCCACACGAGGATCTGCTGTGAATCTTAGTGAAAATTGTACATGATTTTCTTCAATGTCTGCCCCCTTGGTTTGTGTCCATATTGTGATCAACTAACAGGAAGTTTATAAACCGGAAGTCATGAAACCGGGAGTTCGTTCATTATTACATATGTCATTTCTGGCAAACGGCCTGATTGGTTGTTTGTCAGAAAGTTTACTTGAAAAGTCTCTCAAAGTTGAACATGTGCAACTCAATGAGACTGAGTTTGAAACTAGTTAAAAGGAAAATTTTATCAAGTTGCATGTTGCATATCACACACTATAAACATTGAAGTTGCATGTCACATTGCACATTTTATTACATTAAATGTTGCTAGTGTAATACCGGCTTTATGTGCACACCTTGTAAAATGTTGAATACAATTTCTTTTTCTCCAACTTCCCCCCCCCCCTCAAAACAAAACAAGAATCCTCATTACAACCAATTTCCAGGCACAAATCTTCAGTTTAAACTTATGTCAGCATCAAATGTTATTCTTTTTTAAGTTTTTCTTTTAAAAAAAATAAATAAACACAGAAAAGAGAAAAAGAGAGGAAGGAAAATAAAAATTGGTTTTATCTTTATTTTCCTGTATAGAAATCTGATTTTTTTTTTTCCAACTTCTTTCTTCGTTCCCCCCCCCCCCCCACTTTTTTCATTTTTATCTAATTTTAAATGGCAAAAAAATATGAATATGAATAATTTCCCTATCGGCTGTGAAAACGAAATCTAAAAAAAATCTCTCCTAATGTAATCTTGTGTCTTTTTTTTCTCTCCTTCAAAGTAAAAACAGAATTGAGTTTTCAGTAGAAAACATTCAAAGGAGGTTTTTTCTTTTTATTATTATTATGATTATTATTTGATAAAGTGAAATGAAATGGATGGATAGATAGAGAGAAAATATCTTTTGGCGTCTTCTCTAAATACAATTCATCATGTAAACGATTATATTTGTTGCATTATGCAAATATGTACACTTATTTTTCTAACTCTACTTTTCTCCTTTTTCTTTCTTGATTTGCATTTTTTGCAATTGAGCATTTAACATTCTCCTTCTCTCTCTCTCTTTTCTCTCTCTATTGTGTTGGTTTGTTCTTCAATGAGGTTGTGTCACAATAGCTATATTTGAGACAGGCAATTAGAAATCGGGACAAACAGAAGTTGGCTCCGACATTTTTATGACGACTGGCAACTTCGAATTGGTTTGTTGCGTGGTTCCACTAGTTCGACGTTGAAAAGAACGGAGCATGTGACGTCAGACTACATAACCAACCAATTAGAAGTTGCCAGTCGTCATAAAAAAGGCGGAGCCAACTACTGTTTGTCCCGATTTCTAATTGCCTGTACATTTGAAAAATACTATCAGGAGAACTGCTACAATGTACGACAACACCAATCAACAGGCGTTTAGAAATCGGGAAGAACTTCCGTTGACTCCGCCCTTTTTATGACGACCGGCAACTGCTAATTGGTTTGTTATGTGGTTCGACGTTGAAAAGGGCGGAACATGTCACGTCAGACTACATAACCAACCAATTAGAAGTTGCGTTCGTCATAACAAGGGTGGAGCCAACTGAAGTTCTTCCCGATTTCTAAATGCCTGTATACCAATCAGGGGTGTCCAAACCTCCTAAAGCCAACGGAGCTTTCGCCTCCAAACAGAGGCGTGATGGCCATCGGGCAACTCTGGCAAATACAAGAAGGGCCGTTATTCAGTAGGGCCGGTTTTTTTTTTCAAAAAATATTTTCAATCCAGTAAGTATAAAATTAAAAAAAGAGTGGGTTATTTGTCGCCATACAACTGTGACACAATGACAACAATATATATATATATATATATATATATATATTGCCAACGGAAAATTTCAATAATATTGTCAAAATTCACATGCAATTGTGCGCATGCGCGTCGTTTGTTCCTTTTTTTACTCCTTTCATTTCAATTTCACTTTCCCCCTTTTTTCCCCCTCCACGTTTCTCTCTCTCTCCCCTTCTACACTTTCCAACCTTTTCCCCTTTCCAATTTAATATCATGGGGTTCTTGGATGGAAGGGTGCAACATATAGTTGACCTTGAGAAAAAAAAAGCGGTTCATTTAAATTTATATAAATTCCGACGTGTTTCAAGGTTTGTACAGCGGTATCACCGACAGACACACAAACACGCACACAGACCTGGCTTAATATTAAGCCAGGTCTGTGTGCGTGTGTGGTGCTCATTTCCTGCTTCCAGAGGATGTTGTGCATGGGGAAGTATATGTTTTGGAAAGTTAGGTAGGTGTGTTACATAAAATCAGGTTAGGATTATTGACAATGCATTATTATACTGCATTTGGACTATGAAGTCCCTCTGCCACAGGCCAATTGAGCTGCTTGCAGAGTATTTATTCAAATTCAAATTCAAATTCAAATTAGAAGTTGCCGTTCGTCATAAAAATGGCGGAGCCAACTTCTGTTTATCCCGTTTTCTAATTGCCTGTGGTCAAACGTACCATTCGCCATCCATGCTAGGATCTGCAGAGACGCCCGTGCTATTTAATCAAACTGATTTTAAGTTTTTGAAGCAATAACGGAAATATTAATAAAAGTATTTTAATACAAAATTGTAATCACCCCATCCCCCCCCCCCCCCAAAAAAAAAAGGAAATAGATAGTTGCCTCCAAAGCCCCTCCACCCACATCCTTCCATAGTGTGTGACAGATACAAAATGGTTTAATCTCAATTTCTGAGTTTCAAAATTGAGGAAGAAACCTTTGCAAAAGTTAATGATTTTGGCGCAAACCAAATGTAAAAATATTCAATCATCTGATCAAAGAGAGTCATCATTATGAAAATGAATCTCTTTGATGATTCAATCAATGGGGGGGGGGGAGGGGAAGACATTTATTTCTTCTATTCATTTTTGTTTTCAACCTCAAGAGTTGGCTTTTTTTTGTTTGTTTCAATTCATTTGAAAAGAAGCATTTTAATAAACTGCCTTTATACAGGGTGACAAGAATAAGCTGCTAAAAAAAACTTAAGATTTTTAAATGATAATTTAAAATTGTTTCGCTATTGACTCCTACCTTAATTATTCTAAACAGGTGTAAAATTTCAGACTGAAGTTGTCATTAACAATGTGAAACAACTGATTTTCAATGAGACAACTGAATAAGTGCCAAACCGAACAAATGCCAAACTGAATAAGTGCCAAAGTGACCAGCTACCAAATGCAACTTGCATTTGCATAATTTGGCACTTGTTCAGTCTGGCTCTTATTCAGTTTGCCGGTTGTTCAATTTTGCGCTTATTCAGTTTGGCATTTGTTCAACTTTGCACTTATTCAGTTTGGCATTTGTTCAATTTGGCACTTATTCAGTTTGGCATTTGCTCAACTTGGCATTTGTTCAATTTGGCACTTATTCAGTTTGGCAATTGCTCAACTTGGCACTAGTTCTGTTCAGTTTGGCATTTGTTTCAATTGGCATTCATATCAATTGGCACCATTCAAAATGGCGTTTATTCCGTTTGTCGTTTATTGCAATTGGCACTATTCCAGTTGGCGTTTATTAATTTTGGTGCTTGTTCCATTTGTCCCTTGTTTAATTTGGCGCTGTATCAGCTCCATCATCAGGGAAGCAGGAGGCAATCCTCCATGTGCCAAATTCAACATACTGTTGACACACGTGTGTCCTAAACTCCTAATCACAATTTTCAACAAAAAAACAAAAACCTTTTTAAAAGTTACAACATTTCAAAAACTTACAACAAAGCCCCCCCTCTCTCAATAAATAAGTATCTATTTCTTGTTCTTCTTGCTGACAGTTTGAGCAGAAAAAACAAAAGAAAAATATAATAGTTGGATAATTTCTACAATTTTCTAGCATTCGTTTTGAAAAGCCAATAATTTCTCCATTGTCCGAAACCACTGGTAATATATGGTTAAGGGCTATAATCAACACTTAACCACAAATTAAGAAAAAACTGAGGGATGGACCTTCAAGAAAGAAACCCCCCCCCCCCTCCCCCTCCTCCAAAAAAAGTCAAAATTCATTCCCTTCTTTTAAATTATAATGACCAACGTTTTACAAGAACTATATAATCATAATGTTTAAGAGAGATCTATGGCAAGTGTTTAGCCCCCTCTTCCAAACCTAAACATTTGTGGACCCCCTTTCTCTAAAGACAATGACAAAAGGGTCGCAAAAACTTCTTTCCTCAGGAGCGCCTACGGAGCCCTGTAAAGGACATGCGAGATTTTTTTTTAAATCTCGACATTTCGATTTTTAATCACTTTTATTCGGTCATGTTAATTATGCCATGTTGCACGCACCATACTATAATAATAAAATTACAGCAAGCGCCCTCTTGTAGTGCAGCAATAATTTAATTATAAGAGTATGGTGCGCACAACATGGCATAATTAACATGGCCGAATACATGTAAGGAGATTGAAAGTCGACACAGGCAATTAGAAAACGACGTTCGAAAAGGGCGGAGCATGTGACGTCATCAGACTACAAAACCAACCAATTAGAAGTTGCCGTTCGACATAAAAAAGGCGGAGCCAATTTCTGTTTGTCCCGTTTTTCAATTTCCTGTAAAGTCGTCATGTCGAGATTAAAGTCGAAATGTCGAGATTCTGGAAAAAGTCGAAATTTCGAGATTCTGTGGGGGGGGGGGGGGGGGTAATCTCGCCTGTCCTTTACAGGGCTCCGTAGGGGACCCCAACCTACGGAGCCCTGTTGAGGACTCGGACTCTTTCAAAATCTCGACTTACTATCTCGAGATTTCGACCTACTGTCTCGAGATCTCGACTTACTGTCTCGAGATCTCGACTTGACAGTAAGTCGAGATCTCGAGATAGTAAGTCGAGATTTTGAAAGAGTCCGAGTCAAATTTATTTATTTCAATGTCCTCAACAGGGCTCCGTACCGTAAAGTAGGGCTCCGTACCAACCTCTTATTTAACAAACAAAAAATCTTTTAAAGACTTTTGAAAAAAGATAAAATTTGAATGAAACTTTTGTGCTTCACAAAAATGAGAGAATATGTCTTCGAGACAAAAATTTCTCATTGAAATAATTACACACTAATTACATTTCTTTGTAATTTATAGCAATGTTACAATGTTGAGAGAGAGAGAGAGAGTGAAAGAGAAAACCGAAAAATTATCCCATTTGCAGACGCAATTGGCGAAAATTATTCACAGGCTCGTAACTTATTTTTATGACTTATTGATAATTTGCAAAACAGAAAAAACAACAACAACAATAATAATAATTATAATAAGACAAGAAAAACTTTTTAAGGTCAAATACTACATAGAAGAACAACAACAAAAATCGTTTCATTTTTGCTTTTTTCTTCTTTTAAACTTGTAATTATCATAAGAATGTTTTGTGTGTTTTTTTCTCTACTTTTACTTCAAATTTTAAAATTTGTAATTCGGATAAATAATAATAATAAAAATAATAATAATAATCATTATACAGGGTGTATTCAAAACATTTAATGTTTAATATTCGATTTTTAATCAAAACTATACTCGAAAGTTAAAAACTAGATGTGGGACGAATCCTAATTTTTTTCGAATCCGAATCCTAAAAGGTTCTCGAATCCCTCGAATCTCTCGAATCCTTCAAATATAAGAATCCTATATTATTCATTAAGAAGATACAAATAAATGAAATAATATTAAATATTAAATTATTAATAATAAAAAACACAGTGTGTGGCACTCAAGGTCAGGCCACAAGGTGATCCGGGTACAACACCGAAATTGCAAAAATCGCCGGGGTTTTTTTTGTTAGTGAACGCTTCTATTGGACGTCAATGGAGTTAAAACTAATGTTCCCAAAGTTTTTAACAGTTTTTTTTTGGTTAGGATTCGAAAGATTCGAAAGACGAAAAACGCGTGACGATTCGAGTTTTCGAATCTCGAATATTTTTCAAGAATCGCGGGATTCGAATGTCCCATCACTATTAAAAACCCAAATATTGCCAGCAGAGCTCTCAAATTATTGAAAGTGACAACTTTTTTTTGCGAAACTGGGGCCAGACTACTTGTGCCCTCGTTGACTTGTCGGGCTCCGGGGTCGTGCCCTTGTCAACTGAGGGTTGAGAGTTCAGTTACTCCAGAGGCGTGTGGATCCGATGAGCAATGACGAAGTGTTGATTACCAGTGCAAGTTTTATTATCATGTGCTCATTCATTGTCAAGAGAAACGCCACGAGTGCAGCGAGTTAATGAACTTGTGCTCGTCCCCATCCAATGATTTGCAAGTCTTAACGAGCACCTCTTTGAAGTACCGTACTTGTATCGCTACTCGTGAGTCCATCCACATTACTTCGGGCTTTGTCGACGAACCATCTCAACGAGCCCGAGTACGAATAGTCTAAACGCACTCTTTGATGTACCGACATCAAACAGAGCCAGACGAGCCCCTGACTCGCGTTCCTCATTATACATGTACTTGTACCACTGCTCACGAGTCCATCCACATTACTTCGAGCGTGTCGTGCTCTTCTCAACTGAGGGTTGAGAGTTCAGTTACTCGAGAGAGGCTTTGACTCGTGCGGATCCAATTAGTGATGACGAAGTTTTCGATTACCAGCGCAAGTTTTATTATCATACACTCATTATTGGAAGAAACGCCACGCGAGTACAGCGAGTCAACGAAACTGCGCTCGTCCCCGTCCAATGACTTGCAAGTCGTGACAAGCACCTCTTTGAAGTATGGACACCAAGCAGAGTCAGACGAGCCTCTGGCTCGCGTTACTCGTGCTACTTGTATCGCTGCTCGCGAGTCCGTCCACATCATTACTTCGGGCTTTGTCGACGAACCACCTCAACGAGCCCGAGTACGAGTAGTCTAAACGCACCCTTTGATGTACCGACACCAAGCGGAGTCGGACGAGCCTCTGGTTTACATTACTCGTGCTACTTGTATCGCTACTCGCGAGTCCGTCCACATTACTTCGGACTTTGTCGACGAACCACCTCAACGAGCCCGAGTACGAGTAGTCTAAACGCACCCTTTGATGTACCGACACCAAGCGGAGTCGGACGAGCCTCTGGTTTACATTACTCGTGCTACTTGTATCGCTACTCGCGAGTCCGTCCACATTACTTCGGACTTTGTCGACGAACCACCTCAACGAGCCCGAGTACGAGTAGTCTAAACGCAACCTTTGATGTACCGACACCAAGCGGAGTCGGACGAGCCTCTGGTTTACATTACTCGTGCTACTTGTATCGCTACTCGCGAGACCGTTTCACATTACTTCGGGCTTGTCCATGAGCCGCCTCACTGAGCCCGAGTAGTCTAAACGGAGCCTTATTTCACAAATTTTGAAGATATTTTTTTCAGAATCACAATTTTCACAAAACTTCCCCCCTCAAATTTTCACAAAAAAATGTAGATTAAAGTTTCTCAATACTGTTTTTCGATAGCAGCCAGTCCTATATTCAAAGAATATTATTACTGCAAATGCAAAGAAATGTTTGTTAAAAGCGATTGCTGATACACTCTGTACTAATAACAGTTTCTTTTGAATGTTATTTTGTGAGGTCAAACATGTTGACCTCACAGGTAAGAAAAAAAGGTCAAAAAGTGAGATTTTTTTTTCTCTCTCTCTCTCTTTTATTTCTCTACAATTCCCAAATCTGAACATATTATCAAACAGATTGTCATTCTTTTGTTGTTTTTTTGTTGCAAAAAAAAAAACAAAACAAATTCGACCCAAGAGAAGAGGTGTAATTTAGGAATTTACCCACCTCCTTCTTACCCATTTTGAATGAAAGTCATAAGAGCTTTTTGCATCATTTCTGATTTTTTTCTTCTAATACTTCATTTCTCTCTCTCTCACTCTCATCTTTATCTCTCTCACTCTATCTTTATCTCTCTCTCTCTCCATATCTTTCTCTATCTCACTCTCTCCCTCATTTCTTTTTCTTTCTTATTTATGTCCATCATGAAAATAATGAATCCGTGTGTAAAAAAAAATATATTTAAGAACTGAAAAACTCACTTTCTCTATTATTAAACATATTCTTTTTTTTTGTTTAACCCACGTCATTTTCAAGACACATACAAATGTGTGTGTTGTAGAGAATATATATTTATATAGATGAAACCCTATTCATTTTTATTAATGCCTCTTTCTCTCATATATGTAATAATAATATAATATAATATAACAGAAAATATATGGAGAAATGATAATGGGTATAATGGAGGGGCTCTCCGTATTAAAAACGCTGCCATTTTACGATTCCATTTACTACACAGTTATTTATAGGGCCTTTTTTTCTTCTTCTTTTTCTCTCTTCATCTTTTCTATTTTTTTAGAATGACTTTATTCTCTCAAGAGAATCATTCCTTCGTTTTTCTTCTTCTTCTTCTTCTGAGGAGGAGGAGGGTTATTCGAGAGTAAAAACGTGGAATTTACTCACACGTTTTAATCATAATAATATTAATAAGAACGAAGAACCCAACAAAAGAATCATGGGGTCTTTAAGAATAAAGAAAATAGGTCTGTGATTTACTAGAATTCTGGGTGGTGAACAAATTATTCTATTTCGAGGGCCAACTTTACACAGGCAATTAGAAATCGGGACGAACAGAAGTTGGCTCCGCCCTTTTTATGACGACCGGCAACTTCTAATTGGTTTGTTGTGTGGTTCGACGTTGAAAAGGGCGGAGCATGTGGC
Source organism: Brachycybe producta (assembly GCA_036925085.1). NCBI lineage: Eukaryota > Metazoa > Arthropoda > Diplopoda > Playtdesmida > Andrognathidae > Brachycybe > Brachycybe producta. Next base: position 29,436 of record JAUPFP010000165.1, read on the forward strand.
GTCATCAGACTACATAACCAACCAATTAAAAGTTGCCGGTCGTCATAAAAAGGGCGGAGCCAACTTCTGTTTGTCCCGATTTCTAATTGCCTCTCCAACTTTACTGGCTAGTTTCACATGAGGATACTTGTATCGCGATGCGTCTATGCGATACATGCAAGCACGCACTGGGCTACAAAATTCTCGATCGGGGATACCAGGATATATCCTGATTAGATCAATGATGTGGAAGTCTTCACCAAAGACCTTTTTAGAGTCTAATACCTTGTACACACGAGTTAAATGAATTGCAAATAAAATGTGTTTAGGTGAATTATACGGAATCCAGTTAAGGACATGAACCAAATAAAAATTGACTTTATTATTAATATTTTAAATTGAAATACTAAATTCAATATTTTGTCAATAGTTTATATATTTTATATTTAAGTAAATTTACTCAATATTTTCAGATTATTAACTGAATAAATTGAATTCGATATATTGTTTGTTTGTCCTTCACGGGGCTCTGTAAAACACATTTATTATTTAAATGCATTTAAATTATCAGGTGTCTACTAGGTATAACGACAATTAAATCAAACCGATTTAATGTTGAAATATTACATACTAGTGGGGTAACCATCATAAATGACGGGAGCAAAATTCACAGGCAATTGTGCGCATGCGCGTCGTTTTTTCCTTTTTTTACTCCTTTCATTTCAATTTCAGTCACCCTCTCCCACTTTTCTCTCTCTCTGCCCCTTCTACACTTTCCAAACTTTTCCCCTCACCCCCTCCCACTTTTCTCTCTCCCCCTTCTACACTTTCCAAAGGAAGAGTTCAACATATAGTTGACCTTGAGAAAAAAAACGGTTCATTTATCCAAATTTATATAAATTCCGACGTGCTTCAATGGTTTTGTTACTCCACACACACACACACACACAGACCTGGGATATTATATAATTGTTATGTATATCCTGGTTTGTCCAAGAGTTTGGGACACACTTGGTGTCTTTGTGTATAAGAACATCTGACCTTTTGTACTGTATATTTATCTTAAATAGTGATGCGATCGTGGATTTATTTTAGACATTTCAAACATTTTAATTTAATTTAGAGAATTACACACTCTGTGGGGTTGCTGGTCCCAGATGACGGATAGGGGAATGCTCGCCCGTTTCATAACTAGCAAGCATTCCCCTATCCTTCTTGCCGGTCCCTAGCCCGAGTGCAAAAGGAAAGGTCGATGTCACATTGGCAGCCAGTCGTAAAGATTCGCCAAAATTGTTGATGGAAACGACAATATACATTCTGTATAATTTTAATACATTTGTAAAGTTGCCGGTTGCCTTGTGTATAACAGGACTAGCTGAACCATGCACTGAGCTTAGTCGACCCACTCTTCTAACTGGATCACTAGACCTACTGGACCACTGTGCTAACTGGAACACTATAGACTAAGTGAACCATTAGGAAGACCACATGTGGCGAGACTCAGTGACAAAGACTGAGTAGTGGTGCCACAGAGTGGTCTATGTGAATCAAGCCAAAAAGCCGAAAATAAAATTGTTTTCTGGGCCGTATTTTGGCCACCCTTACCATACAAAGACCATTAAGACAACAAAAGAAGAAGAAAAAAAAGAAAAGTAAATTTTAAATACGTTTGGGATTCATTTTCAAACCCCATTTGTTCTCTTTCTTACTTTCTATTTGCTTCTTTTTTTTTCTTCATAACTCTCAGAAAGAAAGAAAAATCTCGAGAATTTTTTTTCGACCCCAAAGATATTCCCCTCCCTTTCATTTCATTCACCAGTTTTTATTTCCTTGTAAGAATCTCAAAATAATGGACTTGGAAAATGAAGAAGCAACAGTTTATGAGGAGCCCATTCATATTATTTAATATTGTAATAAATAACAACTCATAACAAATGAAATTCTATTTCCTTAGGCCCAAATTCAAAGAAGGAACACCTTGAGTTTAAACTTGAACTCTCTGAGCAAGATTCAGATATAGAAAAATTATGTTCAAGGATGCTTAAGAGGCTACACCACAAAATTACTTCGAAAAATCTCCGCAAAGAGCGCTAGCATCGTTTCTCTATTGAGCCCATAGACCCAATGGTTAAAGAAAATACGTTAATTTTTAAAATACACAGTCGCGGCGGCAATATGTTTCTTTTTCATATTTTAAGTTGTCCAATTCTGATGGTTCAAATTGCAATGTGCACTTTAAATATATGTTTATCTAATGATAGAACGTCAAAAAATTGGAAAGTGTGCTTCTATTTTTAAAAAAATATTTCAAAATCAGGTATTTCTAACTCTTCTGTTAAAACTCGTAAGAAGAAAAAAAAAAAACATCCATTAAAATGTTGATAAAAAAAATACCTAAAAATAATTTAAAAAAACCAGAAAAAAATCAGCACGTGCGCCAATGTGTTGGTTTCACTGTGGTTTACTTTATGGATTTTTTTCTGTTTTTTTTAATAATTCTTAGGTATATTTATGAACATTTTATTGGTTGCGTTTTTCTTATTAAATGGAGTTTAACATAATAGGAGTTAAAAATTCGAGATTTTGAAGTATTTTTTTAAATAGAAGCACACTTTCCAATTTCTTGACAATCAATCGCTGCATGATCACAAATTATAGCGAGCATTACATGTAATGTTACATTACTGGCTCGGTTCGACTAGCTGATCTGCACCTTAAAGTTGATGCTACACGAACCCACAGTCAAGGGAACAATACTATTTGTAGCAACAGTAGTTTTCCATTTGTTGCTAGCAACACCTACGATACATGTAGCAACTTTCATAAAACTTACTACTTCAAATCTTAACCCATTCTTGAAAGCAACAACCAGTGAAACGAAAAGGTTGTGAGACAAAGATGGTCTCCTCCTTCGTGCGTAGAAAAGCTGCTGCTTTAATTATAATGGCTATTAAATTCTCATGTGATTATAAAAAAAAAAACGTTTTTATTGGCTGTTGGTTGAAATGGTTGCTTGAAATTAGAACCAAGTTTATTTGAAAATTCTGTGGCTTTCAATTTGTGAGCAACAGTTTGATTTGTTGCTGGTATGACAGACGTTTCAACTTTCATAAAACAACAGAGCAACACGCCTATGTTGGTCTTAGGTTGCTGAAATTGTTGCTATGCATAGCATCGGCTTAAGGTGTTTTGTTTATGTATTTACATGCTGTACACCATGTATCAGTCTTGAGGGGGTATATTGGGTTCTCAAGAATTAGCCCACCAGCCAATTGGACTTATAGGCCCAATTTCAAGAAGGAAACTTGGCACTTCAACTTTTAACTTGTTCAGAGGCTTCATTTGAACTTCTTTATACCTAGTACATACATAATAATTTAAATGCATTAAAATATTAATAAGTGTGTTCTACAGAGCCCCATGAAGGACAACGAACAATATGTCGAATTCAATTTATTCAGTTAATAATCTGAAAATATTGAGTCAATACTTAAATATAACTAATTAAACTATTGACAAAATATTGATTTAGTATTTCAATTTAAAATATTAATAATAAAGTTAATTTTTATTTGGTTTATGTCCTTGACTGGATTCCGTATAATTCACCTAAACACATTTAATTTGAATTCATTTAACACACTCGCGTGTGTACATGGTATTACTCGCTTTTATTTAACTTCATAATTTGTTTGTTTGTCCACCACCTTCTGAAATACTTGAAAAGAATTCCCACTGCAAGGAATTGAACCCAGGACCAACATTACCAATGGGGCTGAGAGGCTAACCACTACACCAACAAGACAAGAGGGGATAAGATTTTTTGTTTTTACTTTTTAGACCGTTTTTATAAAAGCGAGTATCACAAAAAACATGTTTTTTGTTTCATTTTCTTGTTTATAAATTTGAACCATATTTGATCAAGTGGGCCAAATGTTGAGAACCGCATGTTAAAAATACTCCTTGGAAGCTCCTGAACTTTTCCTATTTATTGCTCATCATTTCAATGACACAGAATATGAAATGTGATTTTAATTATTAATCTACTGCAAGTTTGTTTTTCTTTTTTCTCTGTCTTTTGAGTCGTCTTTAAAGATACGATCTATGAATTTAATCCTGTGTTTGTATTTGTCTTTATGCAAATATTTAGAGACAAACACAAATGAAGATTTCGTATTCAAAAAGTCTCGAGATTGTAGCATAGCGATTAAACTTTTAAGTATAATATTTTTTTAATTCACAAAGATCATGAGAAAACTTTAAGAAATAATAAAAAAAAAGGTCCGTCTTCATAAATAATAATAAACGCCCTCTAGTGGTTGACATTAGAACTCAAAATGCTGTATCCAGTCTCAAATGATGAAGAGAGCTGGAGGTGGAGGGTAGCTATTAGCGGATTATTGTAAAATAATAAGAGTACAGTATGTGTATATTAATATCCTCCACCCACAATATACTAAACAAATGGCCACAAGGTAGTCACCAAACAACATTATTTTAAATTTAAAAAAACGAAAGTCTACCCCTCTAACAAGTTGCCACCTCCCATTTCCTTAATTCCGTAATCAAATACATGTATTCCCTATTCATATTCAACTCAATATAACCTTAGACTATTACTTTACTGGACTGGCAACTCCCTATCTTCTACATGTTAAAGCGTTAAATGCATGTTCATAGGCAAAGTGACGCCAGCTCCGTCTGGTGGCATTATTTTTAAAGAAAATCGCGAGTGAAAGTCTGTTTTTTTTTGTGTGGTTCGACATTGATTGATGTGACGTCAGAGTACATAACCAACCAATTAGAAGTTGCGTTCGTCATGAAAAGGGCGGAGCCAACTTCTGTTCATCCCTCCCGATTTCTAATTGCCTGTGTAGTTCTTAATCGGCCATACTTTTTATACTAATATATAAAAAATACACCCTACATAGCTACAAAATGAACTCGTCCAAAACTTGACTTTTACTATTCAAGTTCATATATCATAGTCCCGCTAGAGGCGCCACTTGGAAAATGACAATTGATAACTGTCAAACACGATATTTCGGGAGTTGCCAGTCAAGTAAAGTAATAGTCTAAGATATAACCTTCCTATCAGCTCGAGTCACGTGGGCATGTGGGATAAGTCAATCATCAAAGCCATTGTACTTTGAAATGAATTGGGAATATTTGTATTTGAATAGGGAATTAAAAGTAATGTGAGGTGACAACATCAGCATCTAAGTAGATAGGTAGACGTTTGGGTTTTTAATTGCCAATGTCTGTTGTTTGGTGGCGCATCTATCTGATAAAAGTCCATTTACGAATAGTCAATTGATTTTTAGTAGGAATCGGGCATTCGAATACTCGAATCCTGCAAATCTTGAAAAATATTCAAGATTCGAAAACTGGAATCTTGGCGCTTTTTCCGTCTTTGGAATCTTTCAAATCCTAACCTTAACTCCATTGACGTCCATTAGAAGCAGGTAACTAACAAAAAACCCGACGACTGTTGCAGTTTCAGTGGTACCCGGATCACCAATATCACCTTATGGCCTGAACCTGAGTGCCACCCTGTGCTTTTTATTATTAATAATTTAATATTTATTATTATTTTATTTATTTGTATCTTCTTAATGAATAATATAGGAGACTTATATGAAGGATTCGAGAACCTTTTAAGATTCGGATTCGAGAAAATTTAGGATTCGTCGCACCTTTTTAATTATGTTAGTAATTTATTTTAAATTTTAAAAATCATTTTGGCAATCGTTAAGTAAGTCTTGACAATATTTTGACAAGAAATTGCTGGTGGTGCTGGTTTTCAATTCAATTCAATGAAGTACACCTGCAATCAGCTCGAGAGCCATGCGGCAGAAGTGAGGGAACAATTCCCTATCACAAATGGTTGTAACTGAGACGAGGCGCAGACATCATCGTCAAATTGTAATCGTCCTAAAACAGAACTTTGTGCTGGAAGAGTATTCCATAGTCTAAATTACATTTGGAAAGAAAGACCACAAATATGGCATCAGTTCTAGTTCCGATTTCTCTAATAGCCTTTGGATGGCCATTTGCAGATATACGGGGGTTTCTAATAAGAATTCCACTTAACAATGATCTGTTGGCCTGGAACTAGCAAACGTTCAAGAAGGCTTTGTTCAGCTCTACGGTTTGCTAGTGATTCCCACTAAAGTTCATCTAGCAATGAGGGTCACACTGTCAAGAGTACATGTATTTTACCTTTAACGAATCTTGCAGCCCTGCACTGTACCTTTTCTATATCATATGTTAGGTTAGCTCGATAAGGATTCCAAATTGGAGAGCAATATTCTAATAGAGTTCTGTGACAAGAGTAAAATAACAGACTTCTTTTACATTTTCTTTACAATTTTTCAAAGTCTGCTGTACGAACCGGCAAAATCCACGAAGGCCAAATCCATAAGGACTTTGTGGCCACTCTGTATATAGTAGAACATTATACACAGATTATAGAAATCCCATTTGGTGACTTATTTTTTTTTTTGTAAATATACTTAATACACAAAATTAAAATGAAGATACCATGAATCAGCATCTTGAACCTGATTTTGTTTTTGGTATTTTTAACAAATATCGATGATGTCATCAAAACATAAAACTTGTATAATGTAAAGTTGTATATTAAAAAAAAAGACTGAAAGATGATGAAAGAAAAAAAAAGTTAAAAGCACAACAAAGATTATTAAAAACGTGTGGAAGAAAAGAAGTCGCCTTATAAGCATATAAAAACGATTAAGGATTTCGTCAAGGAACCACAGGGATAGGGAAGGCAAAAAAGGCCCCCTTAATTCAATAAAATACTTGTACAGATTACAAAAACTATCATGCCAAAAAAAAAACCCATTTTGTAATTGCTCTCAAAACTTTTCTTCTTTTTGTTTCACGAGTTCTTTTTTACTGAGCATATTATGTCATCATTTTTATAGATTTCAGACTATATTTTGCATTCAAAAATGAAATACATAGATTACTATTGGATTTTCTATGCTTCACTTCTGGGCCCCCCCCTTCCTGTTTCACAAAAATAACAAAAAGATGGGAGATGTTTATATTCTTAATGAAAATTAATTCAAACCTAATGCTAAACTCATAACCTGTCAAATTAAATATGTAGATAAACATGTATTATAAATACTAGAGATGGGACAATTCGAATTCTCGAATCCCGCCAATCTTGAAAAATATTCGAGATTCGAAAACTCGAATCTTCACGCTTTTTCGTCTTTTTCGACTCCTAACGTTAAAAAACTAGTTAAAAACTTTGGTAAAACTAGTTTGAACTCCATTGACGTCCAATAGAAGCGTTCACTAACAAACAAAACCGGCGATTGTTGCAATTTTGGTGGTTATCCGGATCACCTTATTAATGGATCACCTTATGGCAGTGACCCTGAGTGTCACACTGTGTTTTATTATTAATAATTTAATATTTAATATTATTTCATTTATTTGTATCTTCTTAATGAATAATATAGGATTCTTATATTTGAAGGATTTGTGAGATTCGAGGGATTCGAGAACCTTTTAGGATTAGGATTCGATAAAATTTAGGATTCGTCCAACCTCTTAATATTTTCATTACAATTTTCAAAGTTTGTGTTGTCTTGTTTGGGTTTTATCGATCGTTTTAATTAAATAATTTACTTTCAAGTACGTCACATCATCTAACTCTTAAGCCTCGTTTTCATGATAATAGTTTTCACGATAGTTGCTGTCATGAGAGCAACTATCGCCAGAACTATCATCGTGCAGAAGACGTGATAGTCACTCTCGCACTGTTGCGATAGCACTATCACAACTATCTAGTTTCACGAGATAGTTGGATAGTACCATTGTAACAGTGATAGTAACTATCATGATTACTATACTATCACCACAGTGTATACAAAACTGTCGCAATGGTAATTAGTTGTTCTGTGACCACTTGTAGGGAAATAATCACTTTGTTGGGAAATTTTGCATCTGAATGGAGAAAGGCAACACTGTTTGTTGACTCAAACCAAGGAGGTTAGAGTAAGGGGAGACAAGATCACGTGCCTTTAGTGAAGCCAAAAATTTGGGTGGGAGGAACTACTATCTACATCTAACAGGCATTTAGAAATCGGGACGAACACAAGTTGGCTCCGCCCTTTTTATGACGAACGCAACTTCTAATTGGTTGGTTATGTAGTCTGACGTCACATACTCCGCCCTTTTCAACGTCGAACCACACAACAAACCAATTAGAAGTTGCCGGTCATCATAAAAAGGGCGAAGCCAACTTGTGTTCGTCCCCGATTTCTAAATGCCTGTCTACGTCTATATGCTAGTCGTTTTCATATGAATCAAATACGATTTTGCGTTTGACATTTGTATTTAAATGTCTCAGCCAATAAAATCGGCTTCGGCGTGGCGCAGTTAAAAATTAATCGGCCGCGGTGCAACTGCACAGCGACGGCTCCCACCTCTATTACCAAGCACGTAAAACTGCAGCAAAAATAAAGCTTACAAAATTTAGTTGTTGTGGTCACTCATTGGTCAACATTAGGTCATTCCTTGCATTGAAACACCATTGTTCAAGTTCAGTGAATGATATAATTAAAGGTTCGAATGATCAATGGATTTTGATTATTGGGTTGAAATATATAATATATAGTGTGTGCCGTTAGGTGGCGCTTCAATTATGAATATTGATTATATCAAATATGGGCCTATATGTGTATATAGGAGTACAATAGGGAGATAAAGGGGGAAGAAAGAAAGGAAGAAGTCCTATTTGAGTGAGTGAGTGAGTGAGAGAGAGAGAGTATAGCGCGCATAGAAATGCACAAAGAAACATGAATCATGCTCTCGTTAATTGAACTAATTGCAGCACCAACACAAAATCACATTTATTTTCGCTCGTAATTATATCAGCATTTTTAATTGCGAACTCTTTTTTTCTCTTTCAATCTATCTCTATCTATTATATCTCCACCCCATTTTAATACAGTTTCCTCAACTTTCCTCCTCCTTCACCCTTTTCTTATGAAGTCGTTTCAGTTGACATTCAAAAAAACGTATCTCATTCTCAACTATTTTTATATTTATTTATTAAATCCATATTTATTGACATTCACTCAAGTGAAAAACACACACCCATAATTTATGCGACAAGTAACGTCCATTTCTAAAATAACTGCTTTATTTGTTAATAATAAAAAAATATATATTGTTTAGGAATTTTTTAAAAAGTTATAATGTCCGATCCACATGAAGCAGACAAAAGTGCAACCTGAGACAGGCAATTAGAAATCGGGACGAACAGTAGTTGGCTCCGCCCATTTTATGACGACCGGCAACTTCTAATTGGTTGGTTATGTAGGCTGACGTCATATGCTCCGACCTTTTCAACGTCGAACCAAACAACAAACCAATTAGAAGTCGCCGGTCGTCATAAAAAGGGCGGAGCCAACTTCTGTTCGTCCCGATTTCTAATTACCTGTCAACATGAATTCGAGACAAAAACACAACAAAAACGTCAGAAGACGGCAACGTGTAGAACCGAACCTTATTTACTCGGTTCGGAACCGGTTTAATCGGTTCGCGATTTTTCGGTTTAACCCGTTCTGATCAGTTCGTCGAACCGATGCACAATATGCATTAGCAGAAAATTTTGCACAACAAATTATGCGCAGATTTGTGCAGCACATCAGTCTTAATGTGCTGCGCAAATCTGCTAATGCGTTTGAACCGGTTCGTCAAGATCGACGAACTGATCAGCGTTTCAGAAAGAGAGAGTACAGATGCTTAAAATAGAATACCAGAATTGTTTAAATTGACTTTGTTCTTCTTGGCATTGTGTGTGCACAATGCAATTAAGGAATAATTAAGTAATTTACCATAGATTTTCTTTTTTACAAATTTACTAGTGATTTTGTAAAATGACTGACTTTCCACTTTGACTGCAACATGTATATTATGTATACAGCATTACATAAGTTTGACTCACACTACAGATGATGAAAAGTGTCCTTGTAATATTAATATGATGCATTTCTAATAATAATGTGCATATTATAATAATAATAATAACGACAACATGAATAATGATAATTGTCAGTTAAGAGGTCAGGTGACATAATCAAGATGGACGGCTTTTTTCTAAGAGAGGGAGAGAGAAAGACTTTGAAGAGAGAGAGAGAGAGAGAGAGAGAGAGACAAGAGACAAGAGATTGAGAGAAAAGTAACTTACCTTTCTCTCTCTCCCTCTCTCTCTCTTCATCTTTCTCTCATTCCATCTCTCTCTCTCTCTATATCCATCTATTTCTTTCTCTCTCTCTCTTTCCATCGCTCTCTCTCTCTCTCTCATCTTGTACCAAAAGTGAACAAGAAAAAACTTTGTTTTTGAGGAAGATTAATTTGCATAACATTAGACTAAGATAGCGAAGAATATTCATGTCTTAATAACTTTTAATATTTAAGAATCTTTCCTCTGTCTCTCTCTCTCTCTCTCTCTCTCTCTCTCTCTCTCTCTCTCTCTCTCTTTTCTTCCAATCTTTTTCATTTGTAATTTTGTACACACATTAACAAGTGGCACTGGTAAAACGCGTCCTGTTTGAATCTAAAATAGATAGTAGAAACTATGGGTGCAATCAGAAACTAAATATACTATTTTTTGTTGTTGTTGTAAAGAGTCCAGGCGGGTTATTTGTTCCCTATCCTTAACACTGGCTATTTTTCTCGCAAGTTTTCCTTCAAGAAATAAGCAAAATATTGTTGTGCATCTTGCACCGTTTCTTGCAAATTGACTGCAAACCTGCAAAACTTGCAAATTACTGTAAAACGACAATCACAATTGGCAATATTTAAAAAAGCAAGATGTCCTTGAATTAATTGCAGTTACCAATGGTGATTGATAATGGTGATTGCAAGCAAGACTTAATGTGGTTTCTTGCAGACTGTTTTACAGAAAACGCTGATCTTCGTTTTGGTTCGCAAGAAACTGTGCAAGATTTCACAGCAATATTTGACTTATTTCTTACACGGAATCTTGCGATAAAAATTACCAAACTGATCACCGCTTAAGAGGCTACAACGCAAAATTACTTTGAGCGCTAGCATCGTTTTTTTTTTATTCAGCCCAATAGACCCGATGTTAAAGAAAAACGTTAATTTTTAAAATACCCAGTCACGGTGGCAATATGTTTATTTTTCATATTTAAAGTTGTCTAATTTTGATGGTTCAAAGTGCAATGTGCACTTTAAATATGTGTTTATCTAGTGATAGAATGACAAAAAACGAGAAAGTGTTTTTCTATTTTTAAAAAGTATTTCAAAATCGCGAATTTGAAAGAAAAAACATCCATTAAAATATTGGTAAAAAAATACCTAAAAATAATTTTAAAAAACCAGGAAAAAATCAGCACGTGCGCCAATGTGTTGGCTTCACTGTGGTTTAATTATGTTTTTTTAAAATTATTTTTAGGTATTTTTACGAGCGCGTACTCAATAGAGTTTAACATAAGAGTTAAAAATTCGCGATTTCTAAATAGTTTTTAAAAATACAACCACACTTACCACTTTTTTGTCATTCTATCACTCGATCAGCATATATTTGAAGTGCACATTGCACTTTGAAAAATTAAAATTGGACAACTTTAAATATGAAAAATAAACATATTGCCGCGACTGTGTATTTTAAAAATTAACTTAAAAACTAACTTTTTTAACATTGGGTCTATGGGCTCAATAGAAAAACGATGCTAGCACTCTTTGCGGAGATTTTTCAAAATAATCTTGCGATGTATAGCCTCTTAAGCAGACACCATTTTAAAAAAAATTGTCTAAAAGTTTATTTTGAAAGATGAATCAAAATGAAAATACCCTTAAGGGCTTGATCTGCCCTTCTAGTTTCTAAAACAGTTTTCTAGTTTCTCTTCATTTTTTTTCTACTGAAAGAAAGAATAATCAAGAGTTCGAAAATCAGCTGTTCCATAAAAACCACCTTAAACATGAATGCGTTTTAACTGCACCACCTAAAAGGGAAATAGTGTTAAGGTACGTAGAGAGTTTGCTTTAGGGGATGCGAAGGGGGTAACATTAGGGGAGAGGAGGGGAGGTGTGGGGTGTGGGGTGTGTAAGGTGGAGGTGTCGTCGGTTGTTTGGTTATTATTAATATTATATGTATAGATGGATACAAAATTCTTTATCGATCTTCTTCTCTTTTGCTTTACTGATCTCGTTTCGAAGTAAATCAAGCTAATGACAACGCTCTTATTTTGGGAACAAAATACGAGGTTTTGGTAACATCTGTGTGTGTGTGTTTTATGTAGGCCCTGTATGTATGTGTGGACCACCCACCACCCGAATATTAAGAGAAAGAGAAAACACCTTTTCATCCCATCTTATCCCACCCTCTTCCACCCCCCCCCCCCCCTCTCTCTCTCTCGTTTGTTTTATGCAAATCACTTTTTGCCAACATTCAATAACAAGTTTCATCAATTTCAGGGCAATGTTGTCACAAGTCTTAAAAGTTATATTATATTCAAGAAGAGAATTACAACTTATATACTTTTGGTTGTGTCTTATACTGTATATTATATATCATAATGTATAATATGTGTGTAGGACTACATCTAGTCACGCTCATTATCATAATTGGTTCAATGAACAATTTAGAGAAGAAGAAGTAAAAAAAAGAACACTAACAAAGTCAGCAACAACTACCAGTTTGATAGTAAGATAACCAGGATTGGAAAATTAAGAGATCTACAGGCAATTAGAAATAGGGACAAACAGAAGTTGGCTAAACCCCATAGAAAGGGCGGAGCCAACTTCTGTTTCTCCCGATTTCTAATTGCCTGTAGAGATCCTTCTTGAAATAACAGTGCTGTCCGAATGGCCTGCATGCTCTGAGAATAAAAGCAGAGTCTGTTTGGACGGACTTTTCGTGGCTGAGTATCTCTACTCAAGTCACGCAGCACGTGCTAGTGTCTAGATTCCATATATTAGCTCGGTAGCACAGTGGAGGTAGCCTTCCCCGCTTGTGGTGCTGGAGTTACCAGATTCGAATCCAAGTCGAAGCACGGGTTGTTTGTGTTTGTCTTTCAATATTTTCCCCAAATTGCGGAGTTGACGTTAGGTAGGGCAGCCGGTTGAATAAACACATTTCGCCAAATCCGACTCGTAATGTCGCATCTTTCATCATCATTGTCACTTGACCAACGCCACTCCATATGGACTACTTTTCTTCTTCTTTCCCTGGATCACGTCGTCCAGTGAAAAAAGAAAAAAAGTAGTCCATATGGACGAGACCAGCTCTGTATTTGTGTCCACCTAGTAGAGAGAACAATTGCTCCTAGATATTGTGGAGTTGCTCTCTTTGCTCTTTTTTTGTTTAAAAGAAAGAGCAAAGACAACTAAACGTGCTCTCAAACATGGTGGCACCTAATAACTGTACATACATGCCTGAAAGAAGAAAAAAACGACTTCTTTCAAAAAGGAGTCCGACATGATATATACTTTAATGAGCCACTCGGTTCTGCCACGTGTACCACAAACCTCTCGTCTTTCAATGGTCCAGCATAGGGTAGCGAGATTTGTCTGCGTCAGATGTGAGTTTGGCGATAGTGTTACTGAAATGCTGGTGGAGCTTCACTGGGATAGTTTAACTCGTCGTAGATCAGAAATTATCTTTTTTTTTTGTTTCTTTAGCTGTCCACATAGATGTGCACAATAGTCTTTAGTGTTGCTCTGAAGTGTTTTATTTTACTGTTCTGTTATTGTTTTAATACTAACTGTCCACACTGCAAACAGACACAGAGTTGCAAGAATGTGGCTTAGTACAGCGACAGAACAAAAACCTTTTGCTGTTTACCGACTTAAGCTAGAGACATGTCGCAGAAATGTTTTAGAATTGTCGCCAAGTTGTCTCTCGAAACACTGTGTTTCTGTTTTGTTTGCGTTTTGTCAGCTTGATGTGGATTGGTCCTAAGTAGTACCAAACACAATTTAAGTATTCGAAACAGTACTTTAAATACAAACTTGTATTTTATACTATTTTATTACTCCCCGCCACCAACACTGATGCTTACAATGCGCTGAATCAACCTCATCTTGAGTATTGCTGCAGTGTGTGGAATCCCCACTCCGTAGCCATAACTCAACTCATGCAGTGGAAATGGTCCAGTACAGGACAGCCAGATTTGTCTGCGGCAGATATGAGTTTACCGATAGTGTTACTGAAATGCTGGTGGAGCTTCATTGGGATAGTTTAACTCGTTGTAGATCGGAAATTAGTTTAAGTATGTTTAAGAAAATTGCACGTGGTCAATGTCCCAAACCACAGTCTAGTGATATATATAAAACATGGTATGTGGGAAGAGGGGGGACCCACCCCACTCGAAGGAAAATGAAGAGAGATTTTTCCCAAGACAACTCTTATTACTGGTCTATCCCCCCCCCCCCCCCGAGGGTTATACGACAATCGAATGCCCGTCCTAAACAGGGCTATTGATGATGTCAATGTCCTTAATGAATTGTCGGTTTAAATTTTCATAACTGCATTTATATTGTTTTATATTTGCAATGCAAGTTATTATTTTTGTAATTATATTGACACTGCATCTTGCGCAGCACTTGGATCTTAAGATCCTTCTGCCATAGGCCAACCGGCTGCTTGTAAGAGTATTTTTTGTAATGGTAATCCCAAACAACGGCTACCCAGGCAATTAGAAATCGGGACGAACTTCAGTTGGCTCCACCCATTTTATGACGAACGCAACTTCTAATTGGTTGGTTATGTAGTCTGACGTTATATGCTCCGCCCTTTTCAACGTCGAACCACACAACAAACCAATTAGAAGTTGCCCGTCGTCATAAAAAGGGCGGAGCCAACTGAAGTTTGTCCCGATTTCTAATTGCCTGTATGAGTACTGACTGCCATTGGGAAATTTGTAAAAAAAAATGCTGTGGTCACTGACTTCAGAGTGCTCAATAGTCAAATTTTAATTTATAAATACATATAGTCTGATGTGATTAATTTGGTAAACAAAAAAACAGGAGAAAAAAATACATTAAATTAAGTAGCTGTATTCTAAGATATAAAATCTAAAAATCGTATTTTTCAAAGCATAACTGGAAGCGATATTTTAAGTATTCCATTTCCATTTGGATATTATTCTGAATAACTTAAAAGATTGAGAGAAGAAAAAAAAAAGTTTCCTTTGTTATTTTTCTTATGAATATTTATGATATTTTTTAGCAACACCCACAGAACCACCCATCCTTATTTCATATTCTTTCATTTGCAGATTAAACTGTTTAAACTTTGTTGTTTTGTTATGTTAAAAAAATAAATTAACAATGAAATCATCATTGTGGCCCTGTTTAATCTCAAGTGACAGAAATTATTTAAATGTCAAATTTTCAACTGAAGAAAAATTGCTATTTATTATGGCTGAAATGAGTTAATGCATTTCCGTTAATTTGGCAATATAATGTCTGTGTTAGGAGAAAATAAATTCGTAATGAGAGCACAAATGTGGCCCACATATTCGCTATAATGGTTTCGTTGATAATGTTAGTTAGGTCATTTGAAGTGAGAAAACCCCTATCACCCTACCACTTTAAACTAAACCATAAATAGTCCTTTCTCATCAATATTTAAATTGAAATGGTGTTATTTTGAGGTAAAGCTCCACAGTTAGATCGAAAGTGTTGCTTCGCAACAAAGGTCTAAAATGTGAATATCGTAATATACGAAAACATAATTCATACATTTATAATCAAGATTTAAATGTTACAAAATAATTAATAAACAAGGCCAAAAATAATTGTGCATTATTTCAATCAATGAAGCTGTTTTGAGGCTAGAACCCAAATCTGAAATATCTTGGCTTTCTTATACCTTGTACACACATGAGTTAAATGAATTCAACTTAAATGTGTTTAGGTGAATTATACGGAATCCAGTTAAGGACATGAACCAAATAAAAATTGAATTTTATTATTAATATTTTAAATTGAAAATACTAAATAAATATTTTGTCAATAGTTTCTATATTTATATATAAATGTATTAACTCAATATTTTCAGATTATTAACTGAATGAATAGAATTCGACATATTGTTTGTTGGTCCTTCACAGGCCTCTGTAGAACACGTTTATTATTTAAATGCATTTAAATTAAATTATCAGGTGTGTACTGAGTATTACAAAAATAATAGCCTCAATGCAGACTTGGTGATGACACACGTGTCCAGACCGAGTCAGGGCCGGAGGTCGGCCGTCATCCAATGGAGCCATTTCATCATGAATTAATTTCAATACGCCCTTGGCCCTAACACTGGGCCCGGGTAGATATTGTCATGTTCTTTTTCCTGGTGAAGGTCCGCTTTCGGATCGCAGATTAGAGAAAGGGGGGGAAGGTGTTTCATTAATTATTAAGAAATGGAACCCTTGTTATTAACCGAGCCGATGCAGAACCGAAACGCGAACATCTCCCGGACATGTCGCACCAGGGCTAGAAATGTGGCACAACTCAAAGGCCTCTTTTTTTGGGGGGGGGGGGTGGAGGGAATGAGAGATTCATGGCTTAACTTTGCTGAGAGCTTTTCCGTTTTAACTATTCACAATATCGGTTTATTTGGCTCCCCTACAATAGATTAAGTCTAAAAAAAATGCAACTTTAAACTCATTTTCCAAAAAAAATGTGTTTTTTTAAGTTGTGCCACTCTTCTTGCTAAGGTCCGATGTGTGGTTTTCAATTACTGGGCCCAACACAGGGCCGGAGCGCGGCCGTTTTTCCGGCCCAGGACAATAATTTTTTTGGACTTTGTAATTAATTAATTAACTTTGTTTAAGTTAAAAGATTGAGACTAGTTTTTTTTAAGAGTTAAAGAAAAACAAAACTCCAAGCAATAAATAAAATTCTTCTTTTACTTTTACTCTATAATTATAAAAATTATTACAACAAAAAATGAAAGAATTTTCTTTTTTTCTGTTGTCTACAAAAGAATAGTCATTTTAACAGTAATAATCACAACTATATCTTAAAGGCACTTGTTGTGGCCATTCACTTTTCATAATGAAATGGGTTCACGTGTTGTGAGCAATATTGGCACAACGCCCCCTACTGAGCAACAAACTAACACCACCCATAATTAAAAGGCACCCCACCCCCTCCGCTTGTTCTTTGTTAACAATGGGATTGTGGGTCAACGGTCATTCAAGTCCAAAAGGAATACCGACTCATAAACCTAATGAACTCTCGTTTATTCGGATTCATTAATAAACTTGTTGCACAATATATGACGCAATGCAGAAAGCAATGCAAAGTCGTTTTCTACCGCAAATGCGCAGAATGCAAACAAACTGCAACATCATCTACTTTGCACATGCACACCGGGTGGCTTCACAATAGAGGGCGAGCTTACAGTGCTTGTGCATTGTTGGTGCATTACTTCATTGGAATGAACCAGACAGGCATCTCTGCCTAGCAATAAATTTTGTTGGTCCCGCCCTTTTATGAGCATCATCAATTTCTAATTGGTTACTTGGTCTCGTGTCAAATGCCCCACCCTTTTCAATTTCTAATTGGTTGATATTTGGTCTGACACTCATAAAATGGCGGGGCCAACAAAATTTTACTGCTGAGCACACTTGCCTGTATGAACCAGGCCTTGTGTAATCGTCCGACTCACTTAAGAATGCAAGTAGAGCATTTATTTTGTCCCTTTAGCATTAGATGGCACCACCAGTTCTCCCATAGAAATGTACTGACACTCACCTGGCCCTTTTTATGACGACCGGCAACTTCTAATTGGTTTGTTGTGTGGTTTGACATTGAAAAGGGCGGAGCATATAACATCAGACTACATAACCAACCAATTAGAAGTTGCATTCATCATAAAAAGGGCGGAGCCAACTTCTGTTTGCCGGATTTCTAATTGCCTGTGTTGCAATCGTGAGTATCGCAACTTTCATGACAGCTACTCTCATGAAAAAAGTATCGCCGTGAAAACCAGGCTTTAGTGCTGGGCGCACTTGCCTGTCATTTTGGCAGGTATATGTTACAAGTTATAACCGAGTAAAAACCACCATAGTGACGTAAAAACCCTTTTTTATATCCCTTTGTATCTTATACCTTGTACACACATACATAGTTAAATGCATTTAAATATTAAACACGCTCTACAGAGCCCTGTGAAGGGCAAACAAACAATATATCGAATTCAATTTATTCAGTTAATAATCTGAAAAATATTGAGTTAATACTTAAATATAATTTATATAAACTACTGACAAAATATTGATTTAGCATTTCAATTTAAAATTTTAATAATAAATGTGACCGGAGTCACATATATAAATAAAAAAATTTTCATAGTAATAACATCACACATCTGTAGTTGCATCACTATATTAGAGCCTTGTCTTCCATATACACAGATACCAAAACATCAGTTGTCATAATAGGTGAGGGCTATGCCTTCAATTTTCAAATACATAAAAACATCATACTTAGCTATTTGTCATTGCCATTCAAATACAGTAAGTACAAAACATATAGGCCTAAGCCTTCAAACACATACTTCCTGGGTGCATTCCCAAAATGGTCTCCACCAGGAGGGGAACTGCCCGGACCGTTACATTTTAGTACGACAACAAGAACTACAGTCACAACAATCTTCTCATCTCCAAGATTTACCATTTTATAGGCCCTATTTTGTATTTAAAATTAACTCACTCTGAAAAAACCAATAAGCTTGCTACTTTTGAATATGACTGTTACAACAATCAACTGAAACTATATGAATGTTTGAATTCAAACAATTCCAGCAACTTGTCATAACAGCCCACAACAATAAACAACTAAAAAAACAAAGAAAGAAAGGAGTTGGTGACCTTAAGTCACCAACTACCAAAAATGAGTCAGGAGAGATGCTCATAAAGCTGCAACCACCTAATGGGTTTTCAAAAACAATAAATTACAAATATTGTATTGCAGTTGAGATTTAATTTAAACAATTTAAGATGCTAGTTTTTTAGTGACCACCCGGTCACATAAAGTCAACTTTTATTTCGGTTTATGTCCTTAACTGGATTCCGTATAATTCACCTGAACACATTTAACTTGAATTCATTTAACTCATGTGTGTGTACAAGGTATTATGAAAGTGTTTTCTATTTTGTTTTTACTTTAAAACATCACTGCTCATAAGTTTTCTAAATTTTAACATCTCCTTCAGTCCCCTTACTCTTAATTTCAATTATGCATCTCCATTCTTCTAATTATAAACATAAAATTAACGTCCCGAGTTTCTAAAATGTTAAGAAAATCAAGTGCATATTAATTAATTAGAAGAAAAAGAAGAAGAAAAGAGTCCCAGTGATAAACTAACATTACGAATATATATACATACATATGAGAAAAAGGCGTTCTCTTCCTTTTAATTGTCCTTTAGGACCACTAATTACATATCATAACGCGAGAAAAAACAATTAATATTCAAACAACAACGAGAAGAAGAAAAAAACCACCACCAAAAAAAATTTTTTTTTAGAAAAATACAAATTTCAAAATGTTGGGGTGTCAAAACGTAAAAAAGGAGGCGGAGGAACCAAAAATAAAAGAGACGAATTGCTAACTAATTAATTTAATCACCTCTTTATTTAGATTTCGACAAATTAAATGAATATATTAATTCTTATTACAGTACTCTCTCTCTCTCTCTCTCTCTCTCTCTCTCTATCTATCAGTCTCTCCCCCCACCTTAATTACTACGTCATTAATTCATTTGTCTGTATCATTAACACCCGTTATTTGCATTCCATTTACAACAAAGATCCTTCATTCTGATTGCCTTTCACAACAACAACAAAAAAAACCACAACCATCCAACCTTAGGTTTAGAGTATTTAACACTAGATGGCGCTTCTTGAAAGCCCATCGCTTTATTACGCACACTGTGTTTGAGGCAAATTACTTTTTCCTCTCAAAGTAATATAAAGATAAAGATATATATATATATATATATATATATATATATATATATATATATATATATATATATATATATATATATATATATATATATATATATATATAATAAGCCCCGTCTATCCTTCGTTCCGTCAGTAACGCTGTACAAACAAGGACAAAAACCTTGAAGCACGTCGGAATTTACATAAATTTAAATGAATAAATGAACCGCTTTTTTTCTCGAGGTCAATATTACCTTGCACTCTCCCCATTCAAGAACCCCATAATATTAAATTGGGGAGGGGGGGGGGGGAAAGGTTGGAAAGGAGAGGGGAGAGAGAGAGAGAGAAACATGGAGGGGGGAAACTGAAATTTAAATTAAAGCAGTAAAAAAAAGAACAAACGACGCGCATGCGCACACCAGAGAAAATGAAAAGCTCATTGTCTATCAAATATAAAAAAGGGGGAGGGGATAATAGTAGCAAAATGAAACTAGAATTTATCACGGGCAATTGTGCCCAGCATTAGAATTTCTTTCGCTCCGCCCTTTTATGAACGTCATCAATTTCTAATTGGTTTGTTACTTCGTCTGACGTCATAAAAGGGCGCAGGAAAAGAAATTCTAATGCAGAGCACAATTGACGGGGAATTTTGCTCCCGTCATTTATGACGGGTTACCCCACTAGTTAATTAATAATACTTAATTACATGTACAGCAGTAAAGAAAAAATAATAATTACAATTCAAAAAAATTTAAAAAGAAATTAATTATAATTACTCATTTTCCGAAAAAGTATTTTTGAATTACTTTCAATTACCAGGAGGCATAATTTATCTAAAGCACGTTATACACCTACAATTTTTACTTGCATTTTTGTGTCAATTAAATGATGAATGTTTTCGTTAATCATTTGGTACATAAAATGTATAAATTAATTTGTGTCAATCGGTGGTTAAACACTTGTAAAAGTATTCGGAACATTTTTACCGACAGGCAATTAGAAATCCGGACAAACAGAAGTTCACTCCGCCCTTTTTATGACGACCGGCAACTTCTATTTGGTTTGTTGTTTGGTTCGACGTTGAAAAGGGCGGAGCATGTGACGTCAGACTACATAACCAACCAATTAAAAGTTGCCAGTCGTCATAAAAAGGGCGGAGCCAACTTCTGTTCATCCCGTTTTCTAATTGCCTGTGCAGAACAGTGCGTAGTGTGACAGTTTATCGTATATCTAACCTTGTGACCTTCTAGACAAGATAATTGGGGAGAGGGGTGTGCTAAATATGTTGCAGAGCACATCGTATACAGCTTTGTAAATTACGTAAGAATGATGCTGATCCGGAAAGGCGCTCATGTAGATGTGATCATTTAAGAAAAATAGAACATCTTTTAAATTAATGCATTCACGTCGTTATACACATGCAATGTCACATTTATAAATTCATTTATAAATTAAATTAAGACATAATTGATTGTGTATAATGGGCTTAAAAAATAAATTGGCCAATCAGACAATCTTAAGTCGAGTCCAGACTTGGAAACTTTGTTTGCAAACTTATTTCCAAACAAATGTTTTGCGTTCACACTTAGTGGCAAAACTCCTCAATATGTTTAAATTGTAATCTAGCAATCACCCTCTGCTGCTAATTATAATCAAATAGTAAATCATTTTCCTTTCACTCGTCTTACTACAGTTAATTAATTTAAGGAAAAAATAAAATACCTGATGTTTTCAAACGTCTCGTACACTGTATAGTGTGTACTCGAATGCACCCTTTGTTTGCTGAGCTACAAAAAAATAGATAATAAATTTAAAATTAATTAATTTTACAACAAACAACACCTTTTCTAATAAAGTTACACATTTTTGCATGACAAGATTTATATTTCTGGTCATTTTTCTTCGACAACAAAATTCCACTTCCAAGGAATTTTTCGTGTGCCTAAATTTTTTTGGTTTTATGTGATTTAACCATTTCTTTTTTACAATTGCGAGCGAGCAAGCGAAATACTTTTTTTACTCGCTTTTATTTAACTTCATAATTTGTTTGTCTGAAATATCTGAATATTTCATTCACTCAGCACGGGGATTGAACCCATGACCAACATTACCTAACCACTACACCAGCAACACAAGACACAATTATAGTTTCTTTGTTTTTACTTTTTAGACCTTTTTTTTTTCTATAAAAGCAAGTATTCACAAAAAAAAAACCATGTTTTTGTTTAATTTTCTTGTTTCATTTTCTATCAGTATCTCTTTTTACTATTTCTTGACTATCCCCCTTTTCTGTTATTTCTATGTTTTTTGAAAAAAAAAAATTCTTAACTATCTCTGGGATAAAAATTAGAAGAAAAAACGAGATAGTTAAAAAAATTTAAAAAATGAAAGTTAATATCTAATTTTTTCAATTTTTTTTTTAACAATCTCGTTTTTTTCTAATTTTTAACTATAGCTCGTTATTTCTATTTCTTAACTATCTGATTTTTCTTATTTCTATCTTTTTTTTTTATATTTTTTTTTTTAAATATCTCGTTTTCTGCTATTTCTTTAACTTACCTAGTTATTCTGTTAACTATCTCGTTTTTTATTATTCGCTTCTATTTAACTTCATAATTTGTTTGTTATACTTAATGCACACCTAAAAGGTTAAATACATTTAAATATTAAACACGTTCTACAGAGCCCTGCTGTGTTAAGGACAAATCTTGAAAATATTGAGTTAATATACTTAAATATATTATTACAAACTATTGACAAAAATATTGATTTAGTATTTCAATTTTAAAATATAATTAATAAAAGTCAATTTTTAATTTTCTTGTTTCTGTTTTAAATATTGTTCGACTTTCCTATTCTTTTTTTTTTTTTTTTTTTCTTCGAGAAAAATGTGGTGGCGCATTTTACTTTTTTGAAATTTTCTACTGCTTAAAATATTAGTTTTGCTACAGTAGAACGTCGATTATCGGAAATAATGTCGGACTTGCCATAGTTCCGATAATCAAAAAAGTTCATATAATCAAACTTCCATTAAAAAAAATGGAGAAAAAGTAAGAAAAAATCGATTGTAAAGAAATTTTTTTCATTTCCATAAGAATAAGTAAAAAAATTGGTTCTGATAATCCACGGTTCCAATAACCGACATTCCAATAATCGATGCTCTACTGTATTCATTTTTTGTATGATTTTTAAATTTGTACTGTATTTCGTTATGAAACCGCACCCTATAATGCAAAATCCGGCCCTTAAACTATATGGCCCATTGTGGAAAAAAAATGTCCGATGGGACAGTTCACCCCAACCTGACATTGGAATTGATGTTTAAAATGCAAGTAGATCATTTATTTTGTCCGTGTAGCGTTAGATGGCGCCACTACCCCTCTTACTATAGAAATGTACCGACACTCTTCGAATCTTGACTGCAGGCAATTAGAAAACGGAATGAACAGAAGTTGGCTTCGCCCTTTTTTTATGACGAACGCAACTTCTAATTGGTTTGGTTATGTAGTCTGACGTCACATGCTCCGCCCTTTTCAACGTCGAACCACACAACAAACCAATTAGAAGTTGCCGGTCGTCCTAAAAAGGGCGGAGCCAACTTATGTTCTCCCCGATTTCTAAATGCCTGTCTTCCAGAGTCATTTTTCAAATTTTAATTACACAAATCTCTGCCATTATTATTTTAAAAAAACATGCTGTAATTGTAAATTCAGTGAGTGACTTTTTGATAAAAGCTTATTTTGGGCCATTTTTCTGGTGAATTTCTTTTTACATAAAAGAAACTCACTCAGTGAAGAAGAAGAAAAAAAAGAGCAACGAAAACTCTTAATAGAATAAAACTTTTAGGTTAAAATAACTTAACTTAAGGGCAATGCATAACATTAATTACTTAAAACAAGCTGGTAATTAAGGGGCTACAACTAAATGCACTTATAGCCCGCCTCCCATTAAACCCTATAGATCACTTCTTTCTCCCACCCACCCCCCCCCCCCTTCCAACTTTTCCTATTCCTGTTCATCTCTTGTGATCACTTTCGAAACACAAGACCTTTTTAATACACCCCATTCAACCTGACTTCTCTATACTTGGTCCCAAGAGCCAAAGGGCATTTTTCTACCCTTACCGCCCATCCACCCAACCCTACACTCATCAACTCTTGTACTATTAATGGCATCCATTTGACCGACGCCGCCGCCATTTGATAACTCATCCATGAAAATGATGGAGGGCTACTTATGTGCATTTCTTCACTGATATTAAAAGATTTCAACGGTTCGGAACAAGTCGAACCGGTTCACCAATTACTGAAACTGATAGAACCGGGTTCGCCAATTACTGGAGCTGATATACTGTAGAACCGGGTTCGCCAATTACTGGAGCTGATAGAACCGGGTTCGCCAATTACTGGAGCTGATAGAACCGAGTTCGTCAATTACTGGAGCTGATAGAACCGGGTTCGCCAATTACTGGAGCTGATAGAACCGGTTCACCAATTACTGGAACTGATAGAACCGGTTCACCAATTACTAGAACTGATAGAACTGGTTCGCCAGTATAAGTCGAACTAATAAGAAGTTAAGAACTGGTTCCGAACCGAGTATAATCGGTTCGGTTCTACCCTTCGCTACCTTCTTCTGATAAGTT
Source organism: Brachycybe producta (assembly GCA_036925085.1). Lineage (NCBI taxonomy): Eukaryota > Metazoa > Arthropoda > Diplopoda > Playtdesmida > Andrognathidae > Brachycybe > Brachycybe producta. The sequence goes on from JAUPFP010000165.1 coordinate 54,030, forward strand.
TGTCGATCTTGACGAACCATTTGCGCAGCACATTTAAGACTAATGTGCTGCGCAAATCTGCGCACAGTTTGCTGCGCAAATCTGCTAATGCATATTGGGAACTGGTTCGCCAATATCGACGAACTGATCAAAACCGGTGTCCAAAAAAATTGGCGAATCGCGAAACGATTAAACCAGTTCCGAACCGAGTAGAAATGGTTCAGTTCAACCCGTAGCCACCTCTAATTCATAATACACATTTCTTGTCTCACCTTTTTGTTTGTTTGTTTAGAAACAACTTAAAGATTTCTTAGAAACTAGAAGAGTACAGTAACAGGTCTAATACCTTGTACACACATGAGTTAAATAAATTCAGTATAATTCACCTAAACAAGGTGAATTATACGGAATCCAGTTAAGGACATGAACCAAATAAAAATTGACTTTATTATTAAGATTTTAAATTGAAATACTAAATCAATATTTTGTCAATAGTTTATTTAATTATATTTAAGTATTAACTCAATATTTTCAGATTATTAACTGAATAAATTGAATTCGATATATTGTTTGTTTGCCCTTCGCAGGGCTCTGTAGAACACGTTTATTATTTAAATGCATTTAAATTATCACGTGTGTACTATAGGTATAAAGGGACATTTTTCTTATTGATATCTTTAAAAATAAACGTTTTATTGATTTTTTTTTTATAAATTTATCAATTGTCTTAATTAATCAACCTGTCCCTTAAAATAGAATGACTTTATTTTAAGACGAAAAAAATGCTGATCTCTTTTCTATTTCGTGTTAAACGGTATCCGAGGTATATTTAATGTGGTTTTAAAGTATAAACTCCTATCAAACTCTTGATTGTTTTGTCTTTCAGGTGCGCAATGAAGAAGAAACTTGAACGTGTTTTAGAAACTAGAAAGGGTAGCGCGCAATCACTTAAAAGGAATTTAATTGTTTGTATCTTTCAAACTAAGCTTTTTACGTCAGTTTGAAAATGACTCAACATTTTATAGACAACATTTTTTTTAATGTTTGTCTATAAAAAGTTTATTTTGAAAGATAACAACATGAAAATACAACTTAAGTGATTTGTGAGCTACTACCCTTCTAGTTTCTCATAATTTTACTCCTAAATTGAATTGATTCTCTTGAAAGTTGCTTACTAATTTTTTTAGCTGCAACTTAATTGCAACTTGATGAAAACTACAAAAACGTATTTGCAACAAATCTTTCAAAATAAACTTTTTTTTCGAAAAGTTCTCCCTAATTTGCTTTTTTGTTGTTGTTAAAAATAGCATTTTTAATCTTTCTTATAAAGTTTATTTTCAAAGATATCATTGAATACATATCATCATTTCACATTTCAGTTTTTATGTGGTTTCTATAAAAAGCCGGGTAAATAATTTTTCTAAACCTGTCGCTGCGTTGAAACAATGCTAACAAGTACTTTGGCGCCATCTATTGCTAAAGAAAGAAAAATATTTCTCAGTTAAATTCCTCCACTCCATGTACAATATGACCCAAAATACCTTCTTATCCTTTGTAAAAAAAAATGCACGCAAAAATCTACCATCATATAATTTGTAGAATTTCGTTTTCAAGAGGGACGGGACATTCGAATCCTCGAATCTTGAAAAATATTCGAGATTCGAAAACTCAAATCTTTGCGCTTTTTTCGTCTTTCGAATCTTTAGAATCCTAACTTTAAAAAAACTGTTAAAAATGTTGGTAAAATTAGTTATAACTCCACTGACGTCCAATAGACGCGTTCACTAACAAAAAAACCGGCGATTGTTGGCAATTTCGGCAGTGGTATTCGGGGTCACCAATGGATCACCTTGTGGCCTGACCCTGAGTGAAGCCACACTGCGTTTTTTACTATTAATAATTTAATATTTAATATTATTTTATTTATTTTTATCTTCTTGTTGAATATATAATATAGGATTCTTATATTTGAAGGATTCGAAATATTCGAGATTCGAGAACCTTTTAGGATTCGGATTTGAGAAAATTTAGGATTCGTTCCACCTCTAGTTTTCAATAATTCTTTGCAAAATATATGCAGTCATGATAATTGTTAAGAAACTGCCAAAAAAAAAGTAGGGATGGGACATTCGAATCCTCGAATCTTCACAAATATTCGAATCTTCGCGCTTCTTTCGTCTTTCGAATCCTAACCTAAAAAAACTGTTAAAAACTTTGATCAATTTAGTTTTAACTCCATTGACGTCCAATACAAGCGTTCACTAGCAAAAAAAAAACCGGCGATTGTTGCAATTTCGGTAGTATACCGGATCACCTGAATATCACCTTGTGGCAGTGACCCTTCAGTGCCACACACTATGTTTTTTATTATTAATAATTTAATATTTAATATTATTTCATTTATTTGTATCTTCTTAATGAATAATATAGGATTCTTATATGTTATAATGCTCGTGCACATTGAGAGTGCTCGCTGTAAACAGTGGAACAACTGCGAACGTGAACATATTCACTCCAGTATGGATGCAAGGGGAGCATTTCAAAAGAACACGAACAAATGTTTGCTCTTGCTCGCTCTTCTGGTAAATATCCAGCTTTAGATTCCGGCTTGTCAATCTTGACTTTTCAAGCCAAGATTGACAAGCCGGAATTGTTCGTCTGTCACCCATGTTAACAATACATTAAGAAGACACCCTGTAGTTAGAAGAAGAAGAAGAAGAAGAAGAAAAAACCTCAATAAAGTTTTCTCATTTCACACCTTTACTTAAAATTGTATTCTCATTTATCACTGATGAGCAAAACTAATAAACACCGTGGTCCTGCAGTGTGGCCCACCGCCCCCCCCCCCATTTGCCGCCCTTTTTTTCCTTTTATTCCTTTCTCAATTTCCTTCATCATTCATTTCCAAGTAGAAAAATACATGCTGAATCATTGGTCAAATTCATTGGCTCTCTGTCTCTCTCTCTCTCTTTCTCTCTCTTTCTCTCTCTCTCTCTCTTTCTCTCTCTCTCTCTCTCTTTCTCTCTCTCTCTCTCTCTCTCTCTCTCTCTCTCTTCTCTCTCTCTCTCTCTCTCTCTCTCTCTCTCTCTCTCTCTATAAATATATAAAGACAAGTCTCGAGGAAAAAAAAGGTCCTACTTTATTGTAATTAGAACTAAAGAGAAGAAGAATGAAAACAAAACGAAAAAAAAAAATGGTTCCTCTTATGATTTTTTTTGTTTGAAAAATGATGTTAATCTATTTTTCGTTTTTCGTTTTCAATCAAAGGAACCGCCAAATTAAAATGGCCATGAAATCACACTTTTGTCTCATCATAAGTTTTTGTTTTCTTTTAATTTATTTCAAGATTTAAACCAAGAAATTAGTCCTACAAATATGGCTGACAAAATAGCTTGATTGCAATACAGGCATTTGTAGACAGCTTCAGAATTTCTTTGGCTCCGCCCTTTTAATGAGCGTCAGACCAAATATAAACCTAAATTAGAAATAAAAAGGGCGGGGCATGCAACAGCTATGTAATAACAAACCAATTCGAAATTAAATGACGCTCATAAAAGGGTAGAGCCAAAGAAATTCTGAAGCTGTCTACTGATGCCTGTATTGGCAACGCTTGACAGTAAGCTTACTGCATTACTTGCAGAGACAACAACAGTCAGTTGGGCGCATCCAGAAAGATTCTGTTAGCCCCGCCCTTTTATGAGCATCAGACCAATAACAAACCCATAACAAACAGAATCGAACACGTAACAAACCTAAATAAAAAATCAGAACGAACTTTTCTGGCTGCGCCCAACTGTCTCTGTAGAGACAGGCATTTAGGCTCAGCAAAATAGTCGTTTTTGCCCCGCCCTTTTATGCGGAACGGCAACTTCTATCTAATTGGTTTGTTACTTCGTCTGATGTCACATGCTCCACCCTTTTCAATTTCTGATTGGTTATTTGGTCTGACGTCATAAAAGGGCGGAGCAAAAGAAATTCTAATGCTGAGCACAATCGCCTGTCTGAAATTGTGTACACTGCATCCTTTACTAGTGCATCTTCTCAAATTTTAACGGATCTTTGAATGACCTGTCCTGAATCCGCCGTTATAGGAGGAGGAGGAGGATGAGGGTCCCACCTTAAATTAAACGTACTTTTCAACAAAATAAAACAAATTCCACTCCTGTAGTCCCCAAAAACAAAAACACGTCTAAGTGGAAATAAAAGCTTGTTTTTAATTTTTACTCTAATGTTTGGCCATTTCATTCTCAAACTACAAATTAGGCACTCGAATGATTCCCTCCTCCTCCACCCCTTCTTTCAACTGGAAAATGTGTAAGGGGAGGATTTGGGGGGGGGGGGGGTGGTAACACACAACCTCAGATTAGAATCAATCATTGAACCAAGTGACATCTTTTCTCCAAACGAGAAAAAAAGAGAAGAAAAAAAAAACTGTCCCATGAAATTATTGTCTCATTGAAATGTAGGAACAGATTTTGGATCCATTGGATGACAATTAGAAATCGACCGACAACCGTTGAATAATAGTGTGTTTCAATGTAAGGAGAGAGAGAGAGAGAGAGAGAGGGGGAAGAGGAGGAAGGTTGTTTTTCAAACAGTTTTTCTGTTTCAGATTCTTGATTTAAACTATTTCAATCAGAATAGACAAGCGAAACGAAAAAGAATGGGCCCACCCATAGTGTGTGTGGATTCAAGAATCAAACGTTTGGAGAACAAGAAAAAAGCAACCAAAAAAATACTCAAAGGACTCAAAGCTTCTATACTCTGGTCAAGATTGGAACAGGCAATTAGAAAACGGGACGAACAGAAGTTGGCTGCGCCCTTTTTATGACGAACGGCAACTTCTAATTGGTTTGTTGTGTGGTTCGACGTTGAAAAGGGCGGAGCATGTGACGTCAGACTACATAACCAACCAATTAGAAGTTTCCATTCATCCCGTTTTCTAATTGCCTGTAGACTGGACCCTTAAGGAAACTTTTGAGCATATAGACAAAAAGGGATAGTTTAAGAATGCAAGTAGATCATTTATTTTGTGCGTGTAGCATTAGATGGCGCCACTAGCCCTCTCCCATAGAAATATCTACTGACACTCTTCAACTCTGTTGACTCATCTTCCTTTTTTTTTCACGAAAACTTAATCGCTTCGCTATTTCTACACGTGTTCTTCTTCACTTATATTGTGTTCTGGGTTGTTTGTCCACGTGCTGTTAATTAAGGTTGTTTTGGACGCTTTTAATGCTAAAAGGGTGCATTTGATTTCAACTAATTGGCGAGTGTAGTTTGTCACCTATCGAGGTTTGCGCCATCTACTTTGCGATTATACAAGTAATAGTATTTTTCTATGGAGCCCTTTTAAGGTGCTCGCCCACTAGGTCGGTGATGCGGCGCGGAGAAAAAACGGCTCCCAAACAAAATGCATGGAAATGAATGTAGCCCCCATCCATTAGGGTGGAAGAGCAGAGAAGCGCGGCGAAATTCCGACTTCAAGAAGTTTCAAACTTTTTCCAGATCGGTACCGTGCAAGCACTTCGCCGCACTTCCGCCGTAATGAACGGGGCTCCTTTCATTTACATGCATTTTGTTTGGGAACCGTTTTTTCTCCGTGCTGTATCACCAACCTAGTGGGCGAGCAGCTCTAATGGAAGGGGGCTTCATTCATTTACATGCATTTTGTTTGGGAGCCATTCTTTCTCTGTGCTGCGTCACCGACCTTTAGGGCGAGCAGCTTTAAACAAACGGGTTCTTGCTTTCTTTTGTCATTAACCCTTTTTTTTATCAAGACTAAAACGACACAAGCCTTAATTTGTTGTCAACCCCTTCGACGTCACAAGCTTCATCTTATGATGAGGCAAGTATCATTAGTGTACCGTTTATTGAGACTCCACATAATACGTTTTTACAGATGATCAGAAGCACTCAAGTCAAAGTAACCAATCTCTATATACTACGAGTTCGTGTGTTCCAAGTTCAACTTCTCAAAAACCCAAATTGCCAATTCCCCCCTTCTTTCTCCCCGCCACCCCCACCCCTTTTCAATCCTCATTAATATGAAATGCAAATCAGCTATAATCTCCTAATTGTGACATTCCCACAATTGCCAACAACAAACCATTTTCAGTTTGAATACAAAGTGGTGTAGTAAGACAAAACAGTTAACACGTCCTAAGTTCGATCCTTTGGTGTTTTAGTTTGGCCCCCTCCCTTCCCCTTCCCTTCACCCCCACCCTCTCTCCACCTCATGAACTATAAAGCATTGGATATGGCAACAAACATCATCAATAAAGATTAAATTGTCATTCTCAAAAAAAGGCAAGTTCGAAAGACTCCAAAAAAGACACAGAATGACGACGACGGGATCTGGCTCCTTACTCCTATATTACAATCATTCTATCCGTCCAACCAAAACATCAAACAGAACACAAAAAAAAATACAAAAGTGAAACACCAAATCCAATGCAAAACTTAATACTTGAGCTTAGCTAACCAAGAAATATATATAAAATGAATGTATATTATACCTAAAACCTTCTCCATCATTCCTCATGATGTCCTTATGTTACTGTTTGATTAATGACGAGGTCGCAACTGAACAAGCAATCAGCTGTTCAGATAGAAGTTCAGCGTTGAAAGAACACCTAACGCCATCTATCGACATACATGAGAAACTTCAATTATGACAGTTTCCCGATCAGAATGATTTTTTCAAATTTTATTAAATATAATAAAATATGCGCAGAACAGTGCGTAATGTGACAGTTTATCGTATATCTAACCTTGTGACCTTCTAGACAAAAGAATTGGTGGAGATGTGTGCTAAATACAGCCAATTAGAAATCGGGACGAGCAGAAGTTGGCTCCGCCCTTGTTATGACGACCGGCAACTTCTAATTGGTTGGTTGTGTGGTTCGACGTTGAAAAGGGCGGAGCATGTGACGTCAGACTACATAACCAACCAATTAGAAGTTGCGTTCGTCATAAAAAGGGCGGAGACAACTGAAGTTCGTCCCGATTTCTAAATGCCTGTGGTGCGGAGGGGGGGCCGCAGGAAGTTTGCAGGGCGCATTTTGGAAGTACAAAGGGGCGCAGTGTTTTAAGCAGCAAGGGGACTGCATGGGGCGCAACCAAACCTAACTACGCCCTTGTAATATAAGGTAAATAGCAAAATCCTCTGATAGCTATGTTCTCTATGACAATATATAGGCCTACAGATGAAGAAAAAAATGAATCCTGGAATTTCGTTATGGAAACCCTCATATAAGATTTTTATTCAGTTGTATTCATTATTACTTGAGAGAGAGAGAGAGAGAGAGAGAGAGAGAGAGAGAGAGAGAGAGAGAGAGAGAGAGAGAGAGAGAGAGAGAGAACGTAAAATGGTAATAAATTTTCTACTAAAGAGTTTTAATTGCCTCAGAAGATGAAGACAACTTAAGACCAAGAAATGAAACATTACCACAGTTTAAGAATTTAATTAAAAAAAGCTTTATGGCACAGAAACCGAAAATCACAACTGTCACAACATTAATACTTTTTACTTTTCTTCCCTTTTTCTTTAGGGATGAGTCAGTCGAATCCCGCGAATCTTGAAAAATATTCGAGATTCGAAAACTCGAATCTTTGCGCTTTTTTCGTCTTTTTCGAATCTTTCGAATCCTAACCTTAAAAAAAAACTGTTAAAAACTTTAGTAAAATTAGTTTTAACTCCATTGACGTCCGATAGAAGCGTTCACTAACAAACAAACAAAATCCGGCAATTGTTGGCAATTTAGGTGTTGTACCCGGATCACCTTGTGGCAACCCTGAATGCCACACTGTGTTTATTATTATTAATAATTTAATATTTAATATTATTTCATTTATTTGTATCTTCTTAATGAATAATATAGGATTCCAATATTGAACGATTCGAGGGATTCCGGAGATTCGAGAACCTTTTAGGATTCGGATTCGAGAAAATTTAGGATTCGTCACACATTAATACTTTTTACTTTTCTTCACTTTTTTTTTTAAAAAAAAAAGGTGGGTTTAAAATTGGTGTATAACGACTGTCGAACTCCAGTTGATTCTGCCTTTCGACGAATCCCAAATTTTCTCGAAACAGAATAATAAAAGGTTCTCGAATCCCTCGAATCTCTCGATTCCTTCTTATAAGAATCCTATATAACAAGTGTGGCATTCAGGGACAGGCCACAAGGTGATATTGGTGATCCGGGTACCAACAAAATTGCAACTATTGCCGGTTTTTTTTTTTTTTTTGTTGGACGTCAATGGAGTTAAAAACTAATTTTACCAAAATTTTTAACAGGTTTTTTAAGGTTAGGATTCGAAAGATTCGAAAGACGAAAAAAACGCGAAGATTCGAGTTTTCGAATCTCGAATATTTTCCAAGATTCGCGGGATTCCAGGATTCGAATGTCCCATCCCTAATATTTTTTTATTGTTTATAAAAGATTTTAAAAGATGTCAACATGAAATTACTATTCAGTGATTCAATGCTACCGTTCTAGTTTCGACTGTTTTACTGTGGTCACACTGGCACTTAATACATTTCTATGGGAAGAGGGCTAGTGGCGCTATCTAATGCTACAGGGACGAACTACATGATCTACTTGCATTCTTAGGGCAAGTATCCACTTGTTGCATTTCTGCGTATCGTATCCCAGACGCATATCAATGAATACAGTTAGCGTAGCATCGTTTCCGTATCAAACTATGATACTAAGAAACGCAACGAACCCGATCGGTCATTTGTCGGCTCCCCCCCCCCCGGGTCACATCAAAGAAATGATACGATCCGTGGTGGAGTAAGTTGGGACGGGCAGCGCGCTCGGTCACTCCATTGCACAATATTTGTTCATTACGGGGACGTCTGCAATTACAGGCAATTAGAAATCGGGACAAAAAGAAGTTGGCTCCGCCCTTCTTATGACGGACGGCAACTTCTAATTGGTTGGATATGTAGTCTGACGTCACATGCTCCGCCCTTTTCAACGTAAAACCACACAACAAATCAATTAAAGTTGCCGTTCGTCATAAAAAGGGCGGAGCCAACTTCTGTTCATCCCGTTTTCTAATTGCCTGTCTGCAATCTCGTAATCGTGCATTTTGAAAAGAAAACAGATTGATGATACGAGAAACATCGAGTAGCGTGTGTACACCGTATCCGTATCAGTGAATGATACGGGTATGATACGCAACGGTGATATTATACGCTAAACCGCAATAAGTGGATATCCGCCCTTAACACCATGTAGACACATGAGTTAAATGAATTCAAATTAAAATGTGTTTAGGTGAATTATACGGAATCCAGTTAAGGACATAAACCTAAATAAAAATTGACTTTATTATTAATATTTTAAATTGAAAATACTTAATCAATATTTTGTCAATAGTTTATTTAATTATATTTAAGTATTAACTCAATATTTTCAGATTATTAACTGAATAAATTGAATTCGACGACATACTGCTTGTTTGCCCTTCACAGGGCTCTGTAGAACACGTTTATTATTTAAATGTATTTAACTTTTTAGGTGTGAATTAAGTATTATACCTAGTACACACCAGATAATTTAAATTATCGAGGCACTAAGATTATTGGTAGCAGGGCTGACGTCGCATCCCTGCAAGGAAAATCCCAGCGGTTAAGGCTTTTTGTTAGTGGGTGCATTCCCACAACTTCCCCATCAGTGCTACGTTCCTATCTGGAAGAGAATGATGTTGCAGTTTTGGATGTCAAACAAACATCTCGTCCTGGAAGCTATGCTGCATCGTTTTTTATCTCGATTGATGGCAAGTCTAAGCCATTGGTTGTGGATGATAAGTTTTGGCCAAAAGACATTTCCATTCGTGAATGGAAGGGTCCTGATCCCCATCCAAATGTTACTTGCAACTTGGATGCTTCTAATTTTGCTGGGTCAATCATTCCCTCTGATGCTGGGGGATTCTGGCCTAACAATACTGTCCAAGGGTCAAGCACGTCTGAACTGTCGTGCAAATCGGGGCTAAAATGTCTTCTTATAAATGCACGCAGTGTGTATAATAAACTTGACCACCTGCACCACTTTTTGCTGTCACGATCTGATGTCAACTGCTTTTGTTTTGTTGAAACATGGCTGTTTGACTCTATACCTGACTCTTTAATTGTACCTGATGGGTTTTCAGTTCTGAGATGTGATAGGGAATCACGTGGAGGTGGGGTCTGCCTAACATTATCCAGTGGTGTCCAGTACTCAAAAGTGACTTGCTTTAGACAAGGAGGAGAATTACTTTGTGTTGATCTTCATAACCATGGTTCTGCCTTACGATTAATTACATGCTATCAAAGCCCCCTTTGTTCTACATCAGAAACTGCAACCAATAGCTTAATAGATAGCTTGCAGTCAGTTTTAAACTTTCGTGGTCCAACAGTGATTGTTGGTGACTTTAATAGACCACACATTGATTGGCACATATTTCAAGCCAATAATACATTAGATATGTCTTTTGCTAATTTTTTGTTTGAAAATGCTTTCTCCCAATTAGTAATGTTTCCAACACGTGGAGACAACACTCTATCTTTAATTTTTTGTGATGTTGATAATGTTGTTTGTAATGTCTATGGGGATGAACCTTTTTGTCTGAGTGACAATCCCCCTCATTTAGCTGTCTGCTTTGCTATTCCCGATTTTGGTCCAGTTGAAGCACACCCTGTACCTAGGCGGATATTAAACAACCATGCCCTAGCACAGATTAAACATCATCTCCATTCAATAATCTGGCCCAAAGCAAACCAATGTTTTGACATTGAAACAGTCTGGGTAGAATTTCAGTCCATTGTTCTCAGTGCAGTAAATAAATATGCCCCAATTGTTTCTACTAGACGCGTGTCTTATGTTCCACGTTGTACTCGTAAGGCATTCAACCATAAATTGATGTGTTGGAGGAACTGGAAGCGTACCAATGACCCCATAGCTCTGACTCTATATAAGCAATCAGTCTCTTACTATCGTCAAGTAGTTAGAGATAATGCTGCCAGACTTGAAATTAGTGCAGTTAGTAGTCGTGATAATACTACCTTTTTGAAGTTCGTGCGCAAACGTCTTTGCAATCACGCAAAAATTCCAAACTTGGTCTTAGAAAGTGGGGTTGTTAGTTCTTCAGAAACAGAACAGGCAGAATTCTTAAATCTTGAATTTGCTAACTCATACTCACAAAATAACCATATACCAAACGACTGTACTAATCCACTTTATACCGATCTTGGAGCACTTTCTTCCTTTAATGTGCACACCATTTATGAATTGCTTAATAATATACGTCCAAATTGCACTTCTGGGCCTGATGGAATTCCTGCCAGGGTATTAAAGCATTGTGCGGCAGAGCTTGCCAGCCCAATTTGTGATCTATTTAAGTTATCTTTACTATCGGGCAGTTTACCTTCCGACTGGAAATTGGCTATAGTACGTCCTGTCTTTAAAAAAGGTGATCGTACACTGCCGAAGAATTATAGGCCAATATCGCTCACAAGTATTATATGTAAGCTAATGGAAAGGATAATTGGGGAATATTTATTAAATCATATGAAATCAATGAACTTGCTTGCCTCAAACCAGTATGGTTTCCTTCTCACTCGTTCTTCAACGATACAACTTCTTGACTGTTTACTAGAAATTGTGGACTGCGTAGATAAAAAGAAGTCTGCAACCGTGGCTTATCTTGATTTTACATCTGCATTTGACAGAGTTGATCATGGTCTTCTGATGGCCAAGCTTGCTAGATATGGTATAGCAAACCCTGTCTATGGATGGATACAGGCTTTTCTGACTAACCGCTTCCAGTCAGTTCAAGTGGGATCAACCCTCTCGTGCGTTAGCTCAGTTGGTAGTGGGGTAATTCAGGGTAGCGTATTGGGACCAATCCTATTTGGTATATTTATTAATGATATAGCACAAAACAATCTCTGTAAGACCCTGCTTTATGCCGATGATGTGAAATGTGTATCCAGACTGGGCAGATACTAATGGCATGTCTCTTTCAATTGACAAGTGTATGGTGCTGGACTTTAATACTAAAGGGCTGGCATCAAGTCTATCTTGTATGGGCAGTGCCATTAAATTGGTTCCTGAAGCCCGAGACCTGGGTGTCTTATTTAATGATAAGTTAAATTTCTCATCACATTGTAACGTAATATGTTCCAAAGGCCATCAAAGGGTAGGCATACTATTTAAAGTATTGCCCAATAGCCCAATTACAGTATTAGTCATGGCCTTTAAGGCATTTGTAATCCCAATCCTGAGTTATGCCTCTTCAGTGTGGTCCCCATATCTGATACGAGATATTGATGCAATAGAGGCAGTTCAGCGTAGATTTACTAAACGATTGAAGGGCTTGTCTAATATGTCGTATATACAACGATTGCATTCCCTTGGAATAATTACTCTTGAACTCAGACGCCTCCATACTGACTTAGTATTGTTATACAAAATATTGGCTAAGGATGTCTTTTTTCCCTTGGAGTGGGAGTCTTTCCTAATATTTTCTCCAACAATCACTAGGTCCCACTCAAAGCGTATTATGTCACCTGTAGCTCGCATTAATTGTAAACAACACTGTTTTTTTAATAGGGTCATCCCTATTTGGAATTCACTCCCACAATATGTAGTGGACTCTTCATCATCAGCTAGCTTTTATGCTAATGTTAAGACATTGGATCTAGCTTGTTGGTTGCATGGACGGGCTGCAAGAGGAAATTAAAAAAATGTATCGATGATGAAATGATTGTTTTCACCTCTTTGTATATCCCTATGTATTTGTGTTTATTTTATTTTGTCTTATATTGACCAGGGTTAGACGTAAGTGTTGCTGTAATGTACAACCTGTAAAACCCTAATAAAATATTATTATTATTATTATTATTATTATTATAAATGCATTTAAATAATAAACGTGTTCTACGGAGCCCTGTGAAGGACAACCAACCAATATGTCGAATTCAATTTATTCAGTTAATAATCTCAAAATATTGAGTTAATACTTAAATATAAATATATAAACTATTTGACAAAATATTGATTTAGTATTTCAATTTAAAATATTAATAATAAAGTCAATTTTTATTTGGTGTTCATGTCCTTAACTGGATTCCGTATAATTCACCTAAACACATTTAATTTGAATTCATTTAACTCATGTATGTGTACAAGGTATTAACATTGCTTGAAATTTAAAGTTTGTCAATTTCCGAGAAACACTTGCAGACAGTAAACTATCAAGAAAGAGAAGAAAACTATCCAACACAATCGCTTTGACCTCGGGTCATTCCTCTTGAAATCACAAAATCACAAGAGGTGTTTTTCAACAAAACCATTCATTTTTTGTTGTTGTTGTAATCTTAAAGACTGTAATTACAATTTGAAGCAAATTTCACCTAAAAATGTAGAAAATGAACCCATAGGAGGTCTCTGTATTAGTTGAATTCATATAGAAATCACGCAAAAACCAACCAACAACCAATTAATTAGAGGTCCCGGGACGATTTCTGTGGTAATAGTGGGGGGTGGAGGGTCAGTTCCGCCCTTAGAAAAAAAAAGAGAAAACAATCTGACTGACCATTCCCACAATTTAATTGTTGAACTCGTGCTGATATTATATGTAGATAACAACAAGAAACAAGAAACAAAATTCCTTTTATCTCATTTTGGGTCATTTAAACTTCATAAAAGGTTAAATTTAGGCCCTAAAGATATCAGATGTGATTTCTAGAAGAAATTCAAAGTTGGTTTGGAAACTAGAATAGTAATAGAATCACATAGGGGTTGGTCCAGACTAGACAGTCCTCCATTCGGAAGAATTGTACTCCAACCAGGACCGTCCTCCACGAAGGCAAACATGTCCTCCACGAATGTATGTAAGTTTTTATAAAATTTATTGTGTGGAACACATGTTTGCCTTCGTGGAGGACGGTCCTGGTTGGAGGACAATTCTTCCGAATGGAGGACTGTCCTCCACAAAGGTGGCAAGCATAAACAGAACAACGAACAGACCATGTTCGCGAACATTTTAAAAAAAAACATGTTCGTTGTTCTGGCCGCCGCCGTGGCCGGAGTGTCCAAACTTGAACAGAACATGTTCGCAGTTGGTAACCTTCATAATGGATGTTCGAGGGAAGTGTTCGCCGAGACGTCCAAACTACTCCTGGCCTCGAACACAAACATCTTTTGATGTGACGATGGATCGGTGCCGAACAGAACAACGAACAAAATTTGTTACAGAGAAATATATTCGGAAAACTATCCACACTGTTCGTTGTTCTCTTCTAGTCTGGAATCCCCGAACCCACCCTTACTAGAGACTGAAAAGTATTATCATAGCACTTACTTTTATGATTACTTTACTATTCTAGTTTCTAACAAGCTTTAAGTTTCTTCTAAAATTTAAAAAAATTCACTTAATATGGTTTTAAAGTTTAAGGCCCTTGAAACACACACACACAGACCACTTTTTGACCGCAAAATGAAGTCGGAATGTCGCTAAATCCAACAACCTTGAGTCTCTCCATAGAAAATACACATCGCAACCACAGCCCAACCACCTTCGACTTCATTTTGCAGTCGAAAAGTGGTCCAATAGTGGCCTCTATGTATTCCTACCCTAAATGCCTTTCTAACTCTGATTATTCTGTCCAACATAAACTACATTAAGAGAAACTTGAAAATGTTTTCAAAACTAGAAGCGCAGTTCAATCACATACGGGTATTTTCATGTTGATTATCTCTTAAAATAAACAATTTATGTCAGTTTCAAAATGAATCAACTGTAATTAAGCTGTTAGTTGAAGATATTTTTTGTCTCTTCAAACGTTTATTTTAAAAGACATCAACATGAAACTCCTATTATCGGATTCAGTTACCCCTCTAGTTTCTAACACTCTATTTCCAGTGTTACTCTTCTGAAATGCGCTGTGTAGCCTGACAACAACAAAAAACTGTCGATTTTTTTCTGATAGGTGGCGCTTTTTAAAGTTGTCGCAACTTTAAAAAGCGCCACCTATCAGAAAAAAATCGACAGTTTTTTTTTGTCTTGTATCATCTTAAAGCCAAGTCCAGACTAGAACAGAACAACGAACAGAACACTGTTCGCGAACAGTGTGGACGGTTTTCCAAATATTTCACCCCCAAAAAAAAAGCAAGCAAGAGCGAAGATGAGCGAGTGAGCATTCTCATTCAATAATCGTCGGGCGAGTACCAGTTAGTGAAACCACCATTTGTCGGTTTTTGCCCTTCACATCAAAGAATGTTCGTCTTTGAGCCAGGAGTACTTTTGGACGTCTCCGTAAACATTTCCTCAAAACATTCAGTCACTGAGTGGTTCTAATAGCAGCAGCCGAGTCACAACGTTGCGAACATGTTTTGTTTAAGTTTTATCATTCCGAGTACAGCGAACAGAACAATAAATCATGTTCTTTGGAAATGTTCGCGAACAGTGTTCGGTTCGTTATTCTTTTCTAGTCTGGATCCGGCTTTCAATGACATGAAAAAACTGACCACAAGTTCTATTCATTTGTAAACCATCCAAATCCACTCAAAAAAAAATATCTTACATTTTCTTTCTCCCCAAGTTGAATTTCACATAAAGATGACTGCTCTTTACCGTTGATGAGCAATTATGCTCATTTCAGTTCTCAGACAGAATAAACACTAAGAAGAGTGCGTAAAGGGCACCCCATGACGAAATTCAAACCTAATAAACATCCCGAGGATATTACGAGCACATTACACACACAAAAATTCATAAAATTGCTAAACCCGATAATTATCATCAGAAAAAAAAAACGATCTCTCTTTATTTTGTAAAAAAAAACCTTTAATGATCTCAAACATACGGAGCCCTGTTGAGGACACAAATTAAATGTTGCGGCCAGGGAGTAACATCGGTTTTTGCAATATTTAAAGGGTTTTTTTTATTTTGTACAATTTTGAATTATGCTACCTAATAATAATGCTCAAAAGCAGCTCTCATCCAGTTAAAAACAGAACAGTCCCACACACACACACATCATATAATATCAAACTTTTACTTAAAATGACAAACTTTTCTTTAGCTGCTTTAATATTTTTTTGTTGTTCGTCATCTCAATTATATTAATTATTAAGTAGAAAAAAAAAAGAAACGAGAATTTTAAATTAAATAAATATGAAATACAATAGGAGGAGGAGGAGGAGGAGGAGGAGGAAGACATTTTTTTTTCTTTCTCTCAGCAGTCATGGGTTTTAAATTTTTAAAAACTGAAGAGAAAAATGATGAATAGTGTTGAAATGATTAATAAAATATGAAAAGCAAATTAATGTGCCAACATATATATATATATATATATATATATATATATATATATGTTGGCACATATATATATATATATATATATATATATATATATATATATATATATATATATTTATATATATATATATAAAAAAAGGAGAAAATAACTGAAGAAATAAGAAGAGAGAGAAATTTTAATCATTATTAGACTAACATTTATTATTATATGCACCTTTTAAATGATTAATGATGACCATGAGAAGACAAATTTCCATACTCGTCGTATATCATTTATACATAAATTACTCAAAATATTCTCTCTCTCCAGTATCATTCTTTCAGTCTATCTCCTACACTCCCATACTTTTTTCTATCTATCTATCTCTCTCTCTATCCATCGCTCTCTCTCTATCCATCGCTCTCTCTCTCTATCCGGCTCTCTCTCTCTCTCTAGTATCACTCTTTCAGTCTATCTCCTACAGTCCCATACTTTTTCTATCTATCTCTCTCTCTCATATATATCTCAATCTTATAATTAATTCCTTTCTACATTTCCAATTCCTCCATCTAGTTTCCATTTCAAACTACAACTTAAAAGGCTATAATCGCAAAATTACTTCGAAAAATCTCCACAAAGAGCGCTAAGCATCAATTTTTTATTGAGCCCATAGACCCAATGTTAAAGAAAAAATGTTAATTTTTAAAATCCACAGTCGTGGTGGCAATATGTTTATTTTTCATATTTAAAGTTGTCCAATTTTGATGGTTCAAAGTGCAAAATGTGCACCTTAAATATATATGCTGATCGAGTGATAGAATGACAAAAAATTGGTAAGTGCCGTTCTATTTTTAAAAATTATTTCAAATTCGCGAATTTTTAACTTTTATGTTAAACTCCATTGAGTACGCGCTCGTCACAATAGATGGCGTGTCATATTTCTGTTCTGCATGTGTTTTCATCACATGCAAACAGAAAACGAACAGAAATTCTTTTGTTGCAGTGGTTTTCTTTTGTGTTTTCTGTTGTATGTTTTTCAGCATGTGTGCCCCCCCCCCTCACTTAACATACCCACACACACACACACACACAAAACAGTGATTGCGCGTGTAAGTTTACATGTTCTACACATCAAGGTAGTAAAAATCTAAAATGTCAGCTTCTAACGTTGACTCGCGCACCCACAATGTACCACGTGTCAACAAGAACATGATGATGATGATAATAAATAATGTTGTATATATGTGTTCTTTATGGGCTTTGGATCAAGTAAGAAACAAAGTGACGTTTGATTTTTGCATATGATTAATGGAGGTGATTAGGTTTTAAAACAGTTCCAAAAACACAACAAGAGAAAGAAAGAAGAGAGAAAAAAAAACAGAGTGGATTTAGGTGGAGAATTTTTACAAAGCTCCTAAGTTCTCCCTTGTATTTTAGTAAAGGGGATGAGGAGGCTATAGGAGCTAGAAAACAACTGAAATCTCTTCTCTTTTTCGTAATAACAGATCACATGATCTCTCTCTCTCTCTCTCTCTCTGCTTATTAGATATTATAACAGCATCAATCATTCGTTTGCATTCATTATTATGCATACATATGTATATATGTAGATGTATTACATAATAAACAACAAGAAATATAAAGAGGAGGAGGAGGCAGTTAGTATAAACCTCCCCCCCCCTTCTTCCCCCTTAGAAACCAATATAAAAATGGCCGACTCAATTAATTGCTCTTGAGGTCACTTCATAAACTTTACAATCGAAAAAGGGGATTATTTAAGTTCTGGGGGGGGGGGGGGGGTTACTTCTTAAACTTTTCACTGTCATCTTCTAGGAATTTTCATATCAGTCAAATGAGGATTAAAGATTGTTTATTAAAAAAGGATTAAAGTTTGGTCGCCCTCCTCCTCTCCTCCTCTAACCGCCCACCACCTCCACTCTTTCTCTTAGAAGGTTCGTTGGGGCTGTTCGGGTTTGGTTAGAGGTGGGACGAATCCTAAATTTCCTCGAATCCGAATCCTAAAAGGTTCTCGAATCTTTCGAATCCTTCATATAAGAATCCTATATTATTCATTAAGAAGAAACAAATAAATGAAATAGTATTAAATATTAAATTAATTATTAATAAGAAAAAACACACTGTGGAATTCAGGGTCGCCACAAGGTGATCCATCAATTGGTGATTCGGATAACCACCGAAATTGCAACAATCGCCGGTTTTTTTTGTTAGTGAACGCTTCTATTGGACGTCAGTTGGAGTTAAAACTAATTTTACAAAAGTTTTTAACAGTTTTTTTTTAAGGTTATTATTCGAAAGAGACGAAAAAAAGCGCAATGGATCACCTTGTGGCCTGACCCTGATTGAAGCCACACTGTGTTTTATTATTATTAATAATTTAATATTTAATATTTTCTTTCATTTATTTGTATCTTCTTAATGAGTAATATAGGATTCTTATATGAAGGATTCGAAAGATTCGCAAATCTTTTAGGTGTCGGTTTCGGTTTCGAGAAAATTTAAGATTCGTCCCTGGGGGCTCCAGCTGTTGCAAATGTATACACAATTTATAACGAAAAAATAAGAAACGACGAAAAGTTTTAAAACAAGTAACATTTGAAATTTTCAAAGTTACCGTTATGCGTTTATTTACAAAAACAAAAGGTTTTTTCGGTCATCTTCGTAAAATTATTGATACAAAACTACACTTTGCATATTCAGTGATTCACATATGGTACGCTAAAATTGTGTGGAACGTAACTTTCCACCATATCGGGGCAGCATAACGTGATGACGTGACAAAAAACCACATTGTGTACCATTATACAAGCATTCCAGGACATTTCGGTGACAAACACACACGAAATGGGCTAGACTCATGTAAACCTGTGTTACAGCGCGTCATCTGCACCGGATATGTGTAGCGTGTCTTTCAGATTTCGTCAAAAACCGACTAGTGATCGAGTGTGGTGAACCACTTCCTTCGTAACCAGTGATTGCGTTACATGATGCGCTTACATTACGATAAAATGAGTACGTCTTTACCAATCTTTAGAAGGCAACGCTAGAAGAGTCCGAAGGGAGACTCGCACAAACACCCTTTCCATTCATTAAGAGCAGGCTGTCGTTTTTTTGTTGCTAGTTTAGTGAGTAAGTTGAGGCACGGAATAAGAAGATATATACAGAAGGGAAACTCTTGTGCGGCATTCCTAGGGGTTATGGTCTCTTTAAAGCCTCGTTTTCATGGCGATAGCTCTTTCGTGAAAATAGCTGTCATGAAAGTTGCGATAGTTCACTCTCACGATAAGCAACTGTCTACACGTCTTGAAGTAACGTGATAGTTCTGGCATAACAGTGATGATTGAGAGCACAAAACAGACCATCAGTTAAGGATTGTGTTTGAAACCACAGTGTTGCCTCTCCCTACAGAAGCCTTATTTCCCTACAAAGAGAATATTTCCCTAGAAGTGGTCACTCGATAACTATTAAGCTTCGTTTTCACGATAGTTGCTGTCAGAACAGCAGCAACTATCGTGAGAACTATCATCGTGAAGACCACATGATAGTCACTATCACACTATCTCGATTGACTAGATAGTTGATAGTACTGTCGCGACAGTGATTTTAACTATCGTGAATACTATCACTGTGCATACAAAACTGTCGCAATAGTAATTAGTTGTTGAGTGACCACTTGTAGGGAAATTCCGCTTCTGTAGGGAAGAGGCAACACTCTTGTTGACTCTCAAACACATTTCTGTAAGCCTCGTTTTCCAGGCGATAGTTCTTTCACGAGAGTAGCTGTCATGAAAGTTGCTATAGTTCGCTCTCACGATAGGAACTGTCTACATGTGTTGAAGTAACCCGTAACCGTGATAGTTCTGTCACATGACAGTGCATGTCTACTTCACAGATATCATTGAGTCAACAACAGTGTTGCCTCTCTCCATCCAGAAGCCAAATTTCCCTACAAAGTGGATATTTCCCTACAAGCGGTCACTTAACAACTATTACTATTGCGACAGTGCTATTCAACTATCTAGTCAAACGAGATAATTGTGATAGTACTATCGTAACAGTGTGATAGTGACTATCATGTGGTCTACACGATGATAGTTCTTGCGAAAGCGAGGCTTTACTACATAATGACGAATGGTAACGTCAACCAGTAAAATGCTTGTTATAACATGTGGTTCGCCATGCTCCATTGCTAATCAGTTTTTTTTTTGACAAAACATAAAAGATGGTGCGGTGTCACACGGGCCCAGTTGGAAAGTCATACCATAACACCTGCAACTTCAAAGTAAGAAGAGAAAAAATAATAGTGTGGTCCGACACGGTTTGAGACCATTTTAAGGAATACTTTTTCCTTTGTGATCGAAACTGGCAAACTGTCAACTGATTCACTTCTTCGTGTTTATAACTCTCGTTGAAATTCTCGAGTCTTTTTCTCGTAAATCATAAGTTAAAACTGACACAAATGTTTTGAATCTTTCTATGTTTTTTATCTTTGTGTTTTTCAACAACACAAATTAATTCTTAAATTTCAGAATTCACTTTCAAAGCCAACTTCGGCTTCGAAAAATAACTTCTGAATTTCAAATTGCAATTGCGCCGCAACTTTCGCATCTCTCTGATGAAACCTACGTAGCTTAAAAGCAATGGTTGAACCAAACGAGTCGAATTCGTCCGATTTTTCTTTACATTCTTCTTTAAAAACCGGATGTTGTTGTTGTTGCTCCTCCTCGAATGTATTAAGTCGACGTTTCTGTACAAAAAAAAACTTTAATGATTTCATACGTCTTTTCTGTTTGCATTCATTTTCCAAACGCACCTTGGAGAACTTCGAGATCGTCCGCTGTGAAGGACTCACTTTGATGTGACACGGTAACAACTGCATTGAATTCCAGGGTTGACTACCGCAATCTCCAACTTCGTTAGAGTCGACATTCGTATATGTCCTTCGGTAGCAAATAAATCAACGTAATTGAATGAACAAAAGTTTACAGAGTTTTGAGGGCGGGGCGGGACACACATGTCCAGGCCGAGGCAGGGCTAGTGGGCTGCTGAGTGACGGCCGTCACCAGGTGAAGGAATTGCACCTTTAAATTCGATGCGTCTGTTTTTACAACAGCGTGCCGTGACAGGACCGTGCCCTGGTGCTGCCACCGCCTCCGGGTGGATATTGGTCACGTTTATTTTATTTTTTTCCGGTTACGGTTCGCTTTCGGCTTGCAGGCTGTTGTTCGCGTTGACGACGTCAAGAGGTTAATTAAGTACTGAATTTTCTTCATTTCTTTATCACTATTTGACACGACCCGAGTCGTACTGTCATGTGAGGCCTAGACGACTGGTTCGAAGCAGGGCCGGAATGCGGACGTCTCCCGGACAAGTGTGGTTTCCAGATTACCGGAGTGCAGCCGTCTTCCGGGCCCCGGCTCGGACATGTGTGTCCCGACCTTAACTATGAAGCCATACATTTCTCCTGACGTTGTTTCCGAATAAAACCTCATCGCTTCTTCGTGGCGGAAAAACAGTTTTGGCGCTCCCTCAGGATTACTATTTGTCGGTTTCCTTATCCGTCGTAAGAATGCCACATACTGGTTGCGAATATTTTTCCACATTACCAATGCATCCTCTCCTGTAAAGCACCGGTTTAAAAACTCAACTCATTAATCGTGCTGTTGTATTAGTTGTTACGTCACACGCCCATTCCATGCCATTCATATAAGAGAACGAGAAATGAAGAACGTGACGTCACTGCAGATTAAGACTTCGTCGATATTATAACTTTGCCGATAAACCAATTGTGATCGTTCAGAAAAAAACAATCGGATACTTTTTATTTTTCTTACATTCGTGAAATTATCGGCATAATCAGGTAAATTAAGTTACGCCGATGTTGATTAGAAATACCAGATTCCGATTCAATTAATCGGAGAATCGATTACAAACAAAAACTAAAAGTTGGGTCATTTTTCAAACTCACATAAAAAGTTTATTTTAAAAGATTCTCTTTAAGAGGCTACATCGCAAAATTACTTTGAAAAATCTCCACAAAGAGCGCTAGCATCGTTTTTCTATTGAGCCCATAGACCCGATGTTAAAGAAAAAACGTTAATTTTTAAAATAAATAGTCGCGGTGGCAATATGTTTATTTTTCATACTTAAAGTTGTCCAATTTTGATGGTTCAAAGTGCAATGTGCACCTCCAATACATGTTCATCTATTGATAGATTGACAAAAAATTGGTAAGTGCGGTTCTATTTTTAAAAACTATTTCAAAATCGCGAATTTCTAACTCTTATGTTAAACTCCATTGAGTAAGGTCTCGTAACCAAAAAAAACATCCATTAAAATGTTGATCAAAAATACTTAAAAATAATTTTAAAAAACCACAATTAAACCACAGTGAAGCCAACACATTGGCTTACGTGCTGATTTTTTTTTCTGGTTTTTTAAAAATTATTTTTAGGTATTTTTACGAGCAATTTTAATGGATGGTTTTTTCTTATTTGGCCGTAACTCAATGGAGTTTAACATAAGAGTTAGAAATTCGCGATTTTGAAATAGTTTTTTTTAAAAATAGAAAAACACTTACCAATTTTTTGTCATTCTGTCACTAGATCAGCATATATTTAAGGTGCACATTGCACTTTGAAAACTTAATATTGGACAACTTTAAATATGAAAAATAAACTTATTGCCGCAGCGACTTTGTATTTTAAAAATTAACGTTTCTTCTTTAACATCGAGTCTATGGGCTTAATAGAAAGACGACGCTAGCGCTCTTTGTGGAGATTTTTCGAAGTAATTTTGTGATGTGTAGCCTCTTAAGTTTAATTCACTTACCATTCTAGTTTATTACACAATTTCAATTTCGCCCTAACGTTTGCAGCTCAAGAAACGTTAAATAACCAGATTTGAAAAATCCGCGCTTTTAATAAAAACTAACGCCAACGCCACTTAGCGAGTTTGGAGTTGCTGAGCAAGCGAGCAATTGCTTTGGCGCCGCGTGACGTCGCCATCATGGCGCGATGACTCACGACTGACTCACAGCTGAGAGGCTGAAATTACACGTTTATGGCGTGCATAAGAAATTTCACGCTAGATTTGAGGCTAGAATAAAAATTCTTTCGATTTGCAGCCTCGTAGCCTCAATGCAGGCCGCCTGTACAGCTGCTGTTTCACCTTATTTCGTGCGCCTTTTGCCGCAGCTTATTTAACAACAACAACAATTGAGGCTAGCGGCTCCTAATCGAAAGGAAAAAAAAAACACTCGAGGCTTGATTTGAGGCTAGATCTTTTCTCTTTAACTTGCCCGTATCTAAATGAAGCATTGTTGCAATGGCGTTCCATCCATTATCCTTTTTAACGACGTCCTTGTAATCGTGACGTTTTTTATCGTAGAGAAAAGGACGTTCACGAACCAAATTAATCAAATTCAATTCCAATACATTTTTCGTTATATTCTCACTTTCACGTTGACATCGACGTAAAACTTGCGAAGTCATTTTGCTTTTGTTTTTTGTTTTACAAAATTAATCAAAATAATTCTATAAAAATCACGTCGTCTTCGTCATTTCAGAGCATCGAGAATCCGGAAATGACATCATCAGCATAAGGACGTGAAAAAGAATTTCGTTTTTACTACTATAGGTGGCTCCCCTATTAGTCATTATAACGAAACTATAAAGGCAACAAACCGATTTGTCAATAACGACACGACGCTTTAGCGAAAAGTCGATCATATGCGTCACGACGTTCAAAATCCAAATATCTCCAGGAGGAAGTGATCGTTAAACATTTTGCAATCGTTATAAGTTATAACTTATAACTTTCTTATTTACAACACATGTGACGCCATCTAGTGACAACTTAAAAAATTATTAAATTCAATGTTTTTTTTTAAATATGCTAGGGATGGGAATGGGGACATTCGAACCCTCGAAGACCCGCGAATCTTGAAAAATATTCGAGATTCGAAAACTCGAATCTTCGCGCTTTTTTCGTCTTTCGAATTCTAACTTTTAAAAATAACTGTTAAAAACTTTGGTAAAATTAGTTTTAACTTCATTGACGTCCAATAGAAGCGTTCACTAACAGAGAAAAACCGGCGATTGTTGCAATTTCGGTGGTTATCCGGATCACAAATGGATCACCTTGTGGCGATCCTGAGTGAAGCCACACTGTGTTTTTTATTATTAATTATTTTATATTTTATTTCATTTATTTGTATCTTCTTAATGAATAATACAGGATTCTTATATGAAGGATTCGAGAGATTCGGGAACCTTTTAGGATTCGGATTCGAGAAGTTTTTCTAGTTTTTCTTTATTTTGCTCCTTTCATTGAAAGACAAGTTGTTCATGAACATTCCTCACAATAAAACAATTGAAATACCATTTTAGTTTTAAATCCCCTTTGAATATTTAGTCATTTCATCATGTAAACCATTCAAAACACAAATTTATATCACGTAATCAAAGTCTTGCGCTAGAAATTGCATTGTTTAAGTCAAATGTCGAGATAAAAACCAAGTATAATGAGTAAAAAAAAAAAAAAATCTTACCGTAATCACTCAATTTGCCCATTAATCGAAGAATTTGTAAATTATTTAAAACATATACGACTTAATTAATGTAAAAAAACACGCGCACTACAGTTTATTTCGACGAAAACGTCCAATTTTCACGACTGAAACACATTTTTATGCAGACGAAAAGTTTCACAAATTGCAATGGCCGGCCCGGAAGCGCGGGAATTCTAAAATCGTATAGACTGCTTTGGAAAGTGCTGCCATCTAGTGGCCAAAAAAGAAAACCAAACGACACATCCGCCATGCTTGCCATAGTTCACATAGCGCCAATGATAAATAGACCCAAACACAAATTACCTCGTTTTCGATCATAAACACATTAAATCACCCCAATTTTTTTGCAGGATCACTAGAGAAACGTTCAGAAAGATTAATTACTAACCTACATTGAGATGATACAACATTTCTAACAATGTTTTTCGTGAAAAACATCGGAACGAAACGCACACAGAACAGAACGATTCATTTCCCGGCGAATGATTCGGAAACAATCATAGAGCAAACAGAGTAACATTTTCCCGTCAGAAAATCACGAGTAGAAAATCAAGATACAGATCCTTGCGCTCTCAGTTTCCGACTCGGAGCAATAAGATCTAACTCTACACGATCACCCACTTCCTACAAAGTTTACATTAAAATCAATTAAATTCATCAAAAATACACTTACTACGGAAATAAAATTCATAAAATAATTTTAAAAAATACTGTTTCTCTTGTTAATTTTTCCTTACAAAAAAATAGATTCGCTTAATTTGTCTGAAACAGCTGTTTATGATTTTTCTTAAGATTGTTTATTGAACAGCTGATTTTCAAACTCTTATGATTATTCTGTTATTTTCACGAGAAAAATGACCAGAAACTAGAAAATGTTTTAGAAACTAGAAGGGTAGCTCAATCACTTAAGGGTTTTTTCATGTTGATATCTTTCAAAATAAACTACGATGACAAAAATTAAAAAAATATCGTCTGCTTTACAGCTGGTTCATTTTCGAACTTGTAAAAATAAAGCTTATTTTGAAAGATATCAATCCACAATTGAGCTAATTAGTTTCTAAAAAAAACCTTTAAAATTTCTCTTAAATTTGCATCTGAAGAACAGAATAATCCGTGTTTCGAGAGGCGCTTACACTTTAAAAAAAACTCGGCTAAAGGAAAGAAATTATAAGAAATTCTGATTTTTGACTTGTGGTTATTCTGCGTTTCAGAAGCAACACTAAAAGAAATTGAAAGTGTTTGAACCTTAATACCGGACACACGTATCCAGAGACTTGACAACAACTTCGTCAGACACTGCGACTTCTATCTGGATACATGTGGCTAGTGATGTTCTTGTTCCAAACCAAATTCAGTATCTGCTGTTCACTTCTGTAATAAATTTGTTGACCACCAGTGTTGTTAGTCCTGCATTGGTATTTGCTTCTAGGTCCTGACTGAGTGATGTTTTTTTTTTCCATTTGAAATAGAAAACAGTGAAACAAGCAACACTCTTTGATGTGAAGCCGCCAGATACTCGGGCGATTACTGCTTTGTATCCACAAAGTTGTCTCCAGTTGTCGGGGAAACATCGCCGGCGATTATTGCAGTTTGTACTAGGGCTTTAGAACCTAGAACTTTTTCCGAATCACTTATGGGTATTTTCATGTTGATATCTTTTAAAATATCCTTTATATATTGGGTGTAAAAATGACCCAACTTTAAGGATGTTTTCATTTTTGTCTATTTATAAACACAAATTAAAAATAAATTAACATGAAAACCCTTCTAGTTTCTAACACACTTTCCATTTCTTCTATTGTTACTCTTCTGAAATAGAAAATAAGTTGAATAATCACAATTTGAAAATCAAATGTTCACAAAACATCTTAACAGCCGATCGAAACTGATCCGTTATTCTTATTGCTTTCTAGTTTTTAAAACACTTTCACTGTTTTTCTGTTTTGTTTTCTTCTTCTTCTTCTAAAAAGTTAATCCCTTTAAGAGCCTAGATACAGTGTTTAATTCAAAATTTCACCAAAGGTAGGCGCTGCAGTCGTTTTTGGCATAAAAAAGTTTTTCCTTCCGGTATGAAAACACATAAAAATAAATAGAAAAATAATTGCACGTGCTAAGCTTATAAGAAATCAATCAAAATGAAGCCAATAGATTAATGCACGTGCTAATTCTTTTATTATTACTCCAAATCGTTTTTAACGAGAGTTCTTCAAACTTTTGTGGGAAGGTATAATGCATCTCTGAGATTTAACATGGAGTTAAAAAATGTAATGTAAAATTTCTATAAAGCAATTACTTAATGAACAATACTTTCTATTGCATTTTGGGCTTTAATGTACCTTCAGTGAACAATTGTGAGATTATTTCTTGAAATTTTAGTAACAATCATATAGTAACAGTCATATGTCTCATTGTCGTCTGCTCAAAATAACAAGATGGAGAACGTGTGTCTAGGCTCTTAAATAATTTTGAATAAAATTCAAACGAATAAATGTGTAACCGTGTGTTTAATTTATTAAATTCATTTTTGTTCTGTGCAATTTTGCATGTTTGTTTGGTTTTTGTTTTTAAATCCGTGACTTACAATATAAAATTAGTGAAGTATTAATTTCTTAGAGATAATAAAGATATTCTGATAAAAAACAACGTATTTAAGACAATCTTCCAACTTTGTGTCTTTTACAATAGTATTCTCAACGTTTAACGTTCGATTCATTTGTTCACCACAAAATTAAAACACCAGAAAATTAGTAGGTAAATTTCAGATATTCTTGGTTAAGATTCCGTTTCTTTTTGTAAGTTCTCATCGACGTCTTTTACTGAGCAGGGCTCATTGGAGGAGCCAATCGGTTAATGAACTGAATCACCTTATGTACAATGTTTCGTATTCCGGCCGGAAACGACGGCCGGTTTACCTGCATCTCGACGACAACCCGCAACTCGTAAAAAACTTGCCTACGAAAAAAAAAAAACCGACAAACGAATGTTAAAAGACGTTATTGCGAATAATTAATTAAAGATCAGACCTCGTGAAAGGATTCCTTCGAGACGAGTAACGAAGTGTCAAAAAGCGGTAATACATAAAAGGAGCGAGCAAACTACTGCGACCCCTACAAAAGAAAAACGACCGAAATTTACGAGCGAAATATCATCATTAAAAGCATAAGACACACTCCAGAGTACACGTGGTACAAAACGACATACACGCAATGTGAAATGAAATTTGACGTTTCCAAAAAGAAAGTCTCGATTCAAACCGTAAAATTGTCTTCGAATTGAGTTTTGAACAATAATTGAAGTTGAAATCGCATCTCGAATGTTGAGGCCAGGTTTTAAGGCCTTTTGGTTTTAATTATACATCTTTTTAATTACAAGTTAGTTCGGGCCCGGCACTAGAGTACACGAGGCCCGAGGCAGTAAGCGATGAGCGGGGCCCAATACAACAAAATTACATTTTGGAGTTGATTGCCTACCAAGCGTCCATTTAATAATTGAATCAACTGTTTGAATAATTGTTCAACTCTGTTTTGTCCGCAACATGGGGTCCCTGAAAGAGCGAGGCCCAAGGCGGTTACATCGCTCGCCTTGCCCTACTGCCGGGCCTGCGTTAGTTTGTTCCAGCTGGAATGATTTTTTTTTGGGACGATTCTAACTGGGACGACGCCAAGGCTTGGTGGTGGAGGCTAGCAGTGACAAGGAGGTATTAAAAACTAAACAAAGTAGCGGTTAAATAGCATAAAGCGCATTAAATACTAAAAGCAGTGTTTTCATCTCAACACTTTATTTGCAAATTTGTTGGGCTCCGTTTCACACCTGCAACCTGCTACAATTGTATATGTTGTTTGCTATTTAAAAACTCGTTTATGTTTTTTTTTGCTACGTCCCAATCACTGCTAGCCTCCACCTCTAACGTGCGTGGCGTTGTTGCAGTTAGCCCATATAGCTAATGTGTTAAGACCAATGTTAAGGATGGGACATTCGAATCCTCGAATCTTGAAAAACATTTGAGATTCGAAAACTCGAATCTTCGCGCTTTATTTGTCTTTCGAATCCTAACCTTAAAAAACCTGATAAAAAATCTGATAAAATTAGTTTTAACTCCATTGACGTCCAAAAGAAGACTTCACTAAAAAAAACCGGCGATTGTTGCAATTTCTGTGGTATGACCCAGATCACCAATATCACCTTGTGGCAGTGACCCTTAGTGCTACACTCTGTTTTTTATTATTAATAATTTAATATTTAATATTATTTCACTTATTTGTATCTTCTTAATGAATAATATAGGATTCTTATAAGAAAGATTCAAGATTCGAGAACATTTTAGGATTCGGATAAGAGAAAATTTAGGATTCGTCCCACCTCTAATCATAACCATTGACTTTAAAAAAAGTTCATTTTGCTGACAACGTTTCAGTTCTTCAGGAACATTTCTCAGCTTTAA
The DNA here is from genome assembly GCA_036925085.1 of Brachycybe producta. Lineage (NCBI taxonomy): Eukaryota > Metazoa > Arthropoda > Diplopoda > Playtdesmida > Andrognathidae > Brachycybe > Brachycybe producta. The sequence continues at coordinate 83,337 of JAUPFP010000165.1, forward strand.
AAGGCCGATCCACATCAAGCTGACAAAAGTGCAACACAAGTTCAAGCCAAAACCCAAACAAATTCGTGACAAAACAGAAACAAATTGGGTTTTGTTTTTGTTTCTATAGCTGTCTCCTGCGTAAACAACGCAACTGTTGTTTTTGTTTTAATACAAACTGTCCACACTGCACAGATAAGAGTTGACAAAATGTTGCATATTTCCCCGAGACAAAATAAAAAACCTTTTCATGTTTACCAACTTGAGCTGGAACATGGAATAGTTTGTGAAATTGCTGACATAAACAAAAACAAAACACAAAAGTCGCAGAAATGTTTTAGAATTGTTGCCAATTTGTCTTGAAACACTGAGTTTCTGCCTTGTTTTTGTTTTGTCCGCTTGATGTGGATCGGACTTAAGATAAATTGTTCATATTAATTAATTTCATAAAAATGCCGTTTGGTTGCTCGAACCATTCGAGTAACTTTGGAACTGCAAAATTAACCACGTCTTGTGGCACGTACAACTACGGAGTGTCTGTAAGCTCTTACAACGAATAAATCCATGATTTATTTACATGAATATCATGAAGATGATGAGCGGCATCAAGAAGACTTCCGTAAAAGAGATGAGCCGAAGAATGTTACGTTGTTGAAATTCGACAAGAGAGATTAGAATTCGAGCTCCCCACCAACTATGCTGTCCAAGTTGCTAAAAGAAAAATGAGAAAAGAACCTATTGTTATCATTAAATCTTATCTGGATACGTTTTGGAATTGAGACGAGGCGAAACATCATGTAAGCTCGGCCAATAATTTTTCGTGTATGAAAAGGGTTTTTACTAGGGATGGGCCAATCGAATGCTCGAACCCCACGTATCTTGAAAAATATTCGAAATTCGAAAACTCGAATCTTCGCGCTTTTCTCGTCTTTGAATCTTAACCTAAAAAAAATGTTAAAAACTGGTAAAAATTTGTTTTAACTCGATTGACGTCCAATAGAAGCGTTCACTAACAAAAACCCCGGCGATTGTTGCAATTTCTGTGGTATCCGGGTCACCAATATCACACCTTGTCGCGACCCTGAGTGAAGCCACACTGTGTTTTTTATTATTAATAATTTAATATTTAATATTATTTCATTTAGTTGTATCTTCTTAATGAATAATATAAGATTCTTTTAGGAAGTATTCGAGAGATTCGAGAACTTTTTAGGATTCGGATTCGAGAAAAATTAGGATTCATCCCAACTCTAGTTTTTACGAAAGATGCCATCTCAAAGTGAATTTGTTAAACGAGGTCTTTCTTTCGTGTTTAATAAAAAAGATTTTACGTAGATTTTTGTTCACGAGACCAAAAATTAACCAACTTTATCATGTTATCCGTTTCGTCTTAAGGGGGCTGAATAGATGAATCTCTTTCCTCACAATTCTGCAAAACTTTACGATAGCCGGTGATAATCCTAAAAGTTTTTTTCACGATCAATATCTTGAAAAAGGAGAAAGTAGTTTTTCATGAAATTTCAATGGAAAAACCAAAAAAAAACGGGCCATTTTCAAACTGAACTATAAAATGTTTTATTTTTTTTTTAAGATATTACCACGAAAAAAATTTTAGCATGATCTTTTACCATTCTAATTTTGAAAACGATTTGAATTTTTTTCATGATGTTGGTCCTAAAAAAAATGTTTGCTTGGCTTTTTTGCGTCCAAATTTTACAAAACACATCGATGGAGCATACGGAGACATCCGATGAAACAAAAGAAAAACAATTATCTATAAAGCCACCTTAAACGATTTTCACTGTAGAATATTTTCTTACTCTTAATTGGTTTCAAATCGTAAGTCAGAAACACACACACGAAACACTTACATCGAGAAGAGTCAAACTGTAGCTAGCGGAATGCAACAAAGAGAAGAGGAAGATCGGCAAAAGAACAACTGAAAAACAATCGAAAACCGATCCATCGTTCATTAAAAGACAGAAAAAAATATGATGTTTAACTAATCAATAAGTGAAATTACGTGTGATCGGATTAGTGTAGAGAAAAATGAGCGAATATAATAAGTAATGACAACTGTCTTCCAGAAGGAGGAGACCGAGAAACTCTCGACTCAACTGGACTCTCGGAAGTCGTTGATGGAGTCGAAGTGCGCTCGTCGCCGCATTGCTTATCAGGGCCCTCTGGTAGCAAGAGTAGGCATTAGCACTTGAGGGGGAGAAAAAATATGTAAACATAAAGAGTTACGATTGGTAACCGAGAACATCGTGAAAAAAAAAAGAAATTCACCCAAAAATGGGCAGAATGTAGAGAAATGTAAAGACCAGCGTCAATATACGAGTCACCCACAACCCAAAGTCGATCTTGTGGTTCGAAATGTGAGCCTAAATAAAAACAAAAACAACTTTATATCGTTAAACACACATATTGTCGAATATGCAAATGAAGTACCAAATTTTTTTTTGTTTTTGATAATTGTAAGACGATTTTATCGATTTTTAACTCAATTTGAAATGAAAACCAAAAGGTCGCGACCATAAAAATTACCTTAAGAATGCAAGATAATTTATTTAGTCCGTGTAGCATTAGATGGCGCCACTAGCCCTTCCATAGAAATGTAATGACACCTCCTCAACTCTTAACTCACCTTCTTCCTTTTTATCACGTGGCAAACTTTTAATTTTTGTCACTATTTCAACACGTGCTCTCTTCACTTATATTACGTTCTCGGTACGTTTGTCCACGTGCTGATAATTAAGGTTGCTTTGCACGCTTTTACAGCTAAAAGGCATTTTATTTCAACTAATTGGTAGTTTGCCACCCTATGGAGGTTGCAGGCGCCATCTATCTTGCATTTACACAAGTATTTTTTTATAGAGCCCTCTTCTTAATTTAACATTCTAAACGTAAAAACTAGCTTTGCAGCATTTTCAAGTTCCCAAATGGTTTCCCTCAAGACCCACTGTTTAGGCTGAAGCTGAAAGCAAACAGATTACTATTACTGTTTTAAATATCTATGCGTCCCCTTAATTACTTCCACAATAAAAACAACACCAAAAAATACTATTAAGTTCTAGTTTCTAAACGACTTTCTAGTTTGTCGTTATTTTGCTTTTGAAATTGCAAAATGAAAATGTCTAAAGTGATTAATTTACTCTTTTAGTTACTAAAACACTTTAACAATTTTGCAATAACTAGAGTTGGATTCAGTTGTTGTTCTTTTCATTTGCATATTTTGCAACGGTTTAAGAACAGCTGTTTTTCGAACATCGATTAATCTGTCATTCAGAAGCAAAAAAGAACCACTAGAAAGTGTCTAGAAACTAGAAGGCTAACTCAATCATTTAAAAACTTGAAGGTGTTGCATCTGTTTGGTGGTGTAATTGTCCATTTCGCATTTTTCATCAGGTGCCAATCTATGTGCATTTTGCAAAAATATCGTCTGCTAATCGTCGTCTGCTTAATTTGAGTCATTTTGTCAAACTAACATAAAAATGCTTATTTTGAAAAATATCACAACATGGAAATATCCTTAAGTGATTCAATCTACCCTTCTAGTTTCTAAAACACTTCCAAGTTTAACTTCATTTTGCACCTGAAAGACAGAATAATCAAGAGTTCGAGAAGCGTTTACACTTTAAAAAGAACCTTAAAACACATTTGTTGCTATTAGTAATTCGTTTCTGCGTTTTGAGACACTTGAGAGAAAGAAAAAAAACAGTATTCTATCGATCAGCAGCCGCTAGCCTCCAATGCAAAGTTGCAGAGTCGTTATGTACGTTGCGCCAAAGGCGCGAAAGCTGTTCAATCTCCCTGCATAGAGAATAAGCGGTTGCTAATCGCCAAAATTTCAAGAAGAAACGAAAAATCATGCTGGTTATTTCATAAATTACCATCAAAGTTGCAACACCTTTCGGTTGAGATTGAGCATCAGAACGATTATCCTCGTTTTCAGTCCTACTGTCGCTCATTTTCGTATGTGTGTGTGTGTGTGTGTTAAAAAACACCTTTTATAACCTAAAATAAGACTATAAAAACGACCAGGTTTGCAATTAATTATGTTAATAAGAAATAACAATGTAATAGGATCAAAATCTAAACGAGAGAATCAATGAGAATTCCCGTTTCAACGAAGAAAACTCAACTTAAGAATGTTTAAATTACAACAAAACAGCTATTTTAACTTCGAATATAACTTGCAGTACATAATTAACTACATCAGTTATCTATTCTTTTAAGAAATAAACGAAAAAACAACGAAAATACTCACGAGAACGTCCAATAAACACGACGAAATTGAATAAAACCTTGACCGGAAGAGATCTTATCGAATATCGATACTCATCATTTATATATCGATTTTTAAAAAAATTCAGCCGAAATGCTGCAAGTACTCTTGTTATATCGACGTTACGTCAGATGGCATTGAGTAAATTAATTAAATAATATTATTACTTTCTACAGCAATGCATTTTTGTCACAGCATTAGTAATTTTGTATATTAATTTCAGCTAAGATTAAATCACATAGACAACATTGGCTTATATACCTAAATGTTTTGAAGCATAAACGTTGTTTCTTAGAGAGAAAAATTCAGGTGTACGAAAATGGTGAGTTAGCATATTTTAACAGGAAAAAAACGCCATATTAGGCAACCATCTTACCCAAATTATGCTTCAATCCATATACATCTACGTCAATATGTTATCAATAATATGACAGTCGCTGTCTTCCTTGGTTGAAGTATTGAAGCACAGATTGCGACATAAGAATCATAAGTGTTAAAGCGTGAATAGGGAACGAATGCACATGGTGCTTTTACATTTTCAGTCTATGTTAGGCGCCATCATTGTACGCACCGACTAGTTTCAATAAAATGACGCATACAGTATTTTTCATTACGGACGTTCCAATTAGATATTATACAGTATTGATAATTTTAAATGCAAAATACATCGATATATTTTACGGCTTCTTATGGTTTACGGACACGATGGATTTATACTTACTGGGGAATAACAATCTTTGTTTAATTCTAATGAAATATTTAAAAATCAATATTAATAATTAATAATTATAAAAAATTCATATTAATAAAACATCTCTACTAATTTTTATAAACATTTTTATTAGAGCTATTTGCTGCTCAATTATGACTTACATCAGATAATATTGTTAACAAACACTAGATTTTCACAAATATGTAGCAGACAAACCCTGATTAAAAATGACGGAAGCCTCCATTGGATATCATGTATTATTGCCCGGTACATGATGGAGGGACGGACTGTTTTTGTGGTCAATTCCTTATGTAATAAGTAATTCCTGTATCGATTTATATCGATAGATACAAGAAGTTCGTAGTTGATCAAATAATGGCCCGCGAGTCAATCTCCCTAACAAATGAGGTCGAGCACCGCCTAAGCCAATAGAATAAGATGATGCGGATTAATACCCTCTATGATCATTACATAGCCTCAAATACACCTAGGCCTGATCACGCACTCATAGTCATTATGTTGAACCACTTAACACAATGTCTATGAGTACATAGCCTGGCCTGAGGGTATTTGAGGCTATTTTGTGACAAACGTTGAGATTTCCAAACGTAGCCATTGCAAAGTTATATAAAATTGTGTATGTAATAACTTACTAATAAGATATTTGAGCCTGCAATGTTTTACATTACCTAAACTAGAGGGCGCTCGATCTCATCAAATTCTTAGCTTAAAAATACACACACAATGTATTTTTCGATGCAACATTAAGGTGGCTTTATAGATATTTATTTTCCTTTTGTCCCACTGGCCGGCGCCACTGCAGTGGCTAATGCTAAGCTCCATAGACGTTTTTTGCCCAATTTAGACAATAAAACTTAAAGCGAACGTTGTTTACAAACAACATTTATATACATGTATAAAAAAATGCAACTTGTTTTAAAAACTAAAATGGTAAAATTTATGTTAAAAGTTTTTTCATGGCAATATTTTAAAAAATACACATTTTAAAGCAGTTTGATTAATAACCCGTTTTTTGGATTTTCCATTGACATTTCATGAAAACTAATTTCGTCCTTTTTCAAACTGTCATTAAAAAGTTTATTTTGAAAGATATCATCATGAAAAAAAACTTTTAGCATTATCACCGACTATTCTAGTTTCTAAAACACTTTGAATTTTTTCATAATTTTTTTTTCCTGAAAAACGTTCCCTTGAAAAATATAAACTTTCTCCAAACCGCAAGGTGGGGGGGGGAGACCTCCTATAGAATAGAATAGCCAGTGTAGGAGTGCCAATCTGGAGGGACAAAAACAAAATAAATATCTATAAAGCCACCGTAATGACTCTTTAGTTAAAGGTAAAGCTAAACTCCTCGACTTTTACATGAAACTTCCTATCTAAAGTTGATGAGTTTAGCACTAACTTTGACTTACCAACCCTAAATCACTTCCAATGGCTTCGTGTTTATGTTCTTTGTAGAATTCATTTTATAATAGAAATGTTTATTTTTGGAATGAGTGTGAGATTTCAATGGGTTTTCTCTCTCTCTCTCTCTCTCTCTCTCTCTCTCTCCCTCCCTCTCTCTCTCTATTGCATAACAATAATATAATAATAACAATGTTATTTTGAATATTGTTATAGCGGATATTAAATTATATTCTGAGAAAATATATGAAATTGTGTGTTAAATGTGGGTGGTTTTATTTATACCATTTAAGTGTCTTGAACTTTTTTTTTTCTGAATACACCACGTAATATTATATGAGAAACCTAATTAATGTTTAACAAGAAATTGATATGGTACTGTATTATGTATTACAAGGTGTGTCACAATAAAAGGGAATTTAGGATTACTTTGCATCTAAAAGGCGCGTTTAAATCAAGCTCGCGAACCGTTCTAGAACAGTTCGCGAACAGAAACAGAACCAGGTTTAGACAGGAGCTCGCGAACAGCTCTAAAACTGCTCGCGAACCGGTACAGAGTTCGCTCTTTAGGCTTTACATCAAAAGGTTTGTTCTCGAACATCTGCTGAACAGAGAACCCGGGTCTAGATGCGAGTGAGTTACATAATTCGGCGTTTGTTCCATTTTTTAGTCATTCGAATTTCGCATTATATTAAGTTATATTGCAAACATTGCGCGCATATGTCGCATATTTTCATCAATTAAGCTTTTGCACAAAGTTTAAGGCGAAAATATGTTAGAAGTGTATGCATCGTGTGGAACCAGTTTTTATATTAGAGAGGTACAATAAAGATGTCAGCAGTGATTGCCGCACTCCAAGGTGCATATGTGTTAGCAGTGATTGCCGCTCTTCAGGATCTATACATATGTTAGCAGTGATTGCCACACTCTAGGGTGTATACATATGTTGGCAGTGATTGCCGCATTCCAGGGTGTATATTTGTTAGCAGTGATTGCCTTACTTCAGGGTGTAAACATATGTTGGCAGTGATTGCCGCATTCCAGGGTGTATATATGTTAGCAGTGATTGCCGCATTCCAGGGTGTATATATGTTAGCAGTGATTGCCGCACTTCAGGATGTACATATCGCATCCATTTGGCGTAATTGTCCATTACACGAAATGTATGTCCATTTGGCGTTTTTCCTCAGAGCCTATTTATGTTCATTTTGCAAAATGAACATACATTTCGTGTAATGAACAAGTACGCCAATTGAAAGCGACATATATATGTTAGCAGTTATTGCCCCACTTCAGGGTGTATCCGTACCTCCACACCAACTTTTTGATTCGCAAATCGTTCAAAATAAACGCAGATAAAGAAAAAAATGTCATAAATCTCTCATTAGAAAAATCTTATTTAACTATATTTTTACAACTCTAATACCTTGTACAAACATGAGTTAAATGAATTCAAATTAAATGTGTTTAGGGAAATTATACAGAATCCTGTTAAGGACATGAACACCAAATAAAAATTGACTTTATTAATTAATATTTTAAATTGAAATATTAAATCAATATTTTGTCTCAATAGTTTATATTATTATATTTAAGTATTAACTCAATATTTTCAGATAATTAACCTGAATAAATTCAATTCGATTGAATTTGTTTGCCCTTCACAGGGCTCTGTAGAACACATTTATTATTTAAATGCATTTAAATTATCACGTGTGTACTAGGTATAACCCTAAAGTCCCCGCCCACCCACAAATATACAAACCAAAAGTAAAAACAACAAATGTTTTATACAAGAAGATTGTGAATTGAAAAAGAGCAAATTTTCCACAACTTCTGAAGGAGTAATGCTGTTACATTGGTGTTGATATGACGTGCATAAATATATATATATATATATATATATATATATATATATATATATATATATATATATATATATATCCTGATGTCACTGCCGCAATCTCCCACAGAAGTTAATATAATTAACTTAAGACCCATTAATGCACAAACCTTGTACCATAAGTTGTGCATGTGACGTAAACAATTGCAATGATTTAACGACAAAACATACAAACATGTAAGAAGAGTATTTAGTAAGCCCACCTACCTATGTGTGTGTGTGTGTGTGTGTGTTATTTACAACCAATCAATCCATCAGTAGATTTTTAAACAGATAATTTGGACACTCAAAAGTACCATACTTCCCCTTTTATAGGTCACATTACAAAGTGGTTCAAAAGTTGAAAGAAATCTTCTTTCGAAGAAACTTTAAAAAAAAAATTAAAGCTTATTTCAAATTAGAAGAATAACCCGCCAATATTTAAAAAAAACGTTGCTTAAATTAAAGTTAAGCTTAAACCACAATGCAAAACAATGTTCTCTACAGTAAATCTTTGAAGAGTTTTTAAGTTTAGCTTTGAGAAGTGGTTTCAAAAGTGGTTGAACAGGTTTTTCTATGTAAGAACACCTGCTCAGAGGGTTCAAAAGTGCTAAATTTTCTTAAAATTCTCTTTTGCAAATATTAGATAAGATGGGTTCAAAGTGTAAACGCCACCTAAAACTCTGGTTATTTCTGCCTTTTAGGTGCAAAATAAAGAAAAAACGTAAATATGGTTTAGAAACTAGAAAGGCAGCTCAATCACTTAAGTGTATTTTCGTGTTCACATCTTTCAAAATAAACTTTGAAAATGACCCAATTTCAATAAAAAGTTTATTTTGAAAGACGTGAACACGAAAATATCCTTAAGTGATTGAGCTACCTTTCTAGTTTGTAAATCGCTTACTAGTTTTTCTTAATTTTGCTCCTAAAAAAACACAATAATAAGTGTTCGAAAATCAGCTGTTCATAAACCATTATTAGAATCTGGAATAAAATTCTGAAAATTTCATAAATAATTTCTAAGGAAAAAAAGAATTCTAACTTTTTGCAATCGGAAGAGGCTGTTGAAAGGCTAGAATTATTCTAATAGCAAATTCAGTTCTTTTAGAATTAAAACAGCTGAATTAGTTGTCGGTTAACTAACTAGCCTCTAGCCTCTAACCAGCCTCTTTGATTTCAAAAAGCATAATTCTTTCAGCCTTAGTTATAGCTATTAAAATTTACGATTAAAAAAATATGCAAACGAGAAAGAACAATTTAATATAATTCTAATTATTCTGCATTTTAAAAGCAACAATAAGAAAAAAAATCGAAAAAGTGTTTTGAAAAAAATAGAAGAGTAAACTTAAAACTAATCATTTAAATGGCCATTGGTTATTTTGAACTGACATTAAGCCCTTCCAGTTTATAAAACACTTTTTTTTACAAAAAATTAACATAAATATTTAACATAATTCTGATTATTCCGAATTATGTTAAATTGTACTCTCTCCAGTTTGCATATTTTGCTGTTGGCTCTTTATAAAAGTACCTTATATTTATTTTGAATTTTACATAAATTTTAATAGCTATAACTAAGGCTGAAAGAATTATGCTTTTTTTAAATCTGAGAGGCTGGTTAGAGGCTAGAGACTAGAGTTAACCGACAACTAATTCAGCTGTTTTAATTTTTAAAAAAAATGAGAAAGTTTATCGATTTTTGTTTTGAATGTAAATTGTTTAAAAAAATTTAAAAAAAACGCGATGCTTCTTTTGAACCACTCTGTACAGATAATCCCTTTACCAAAATTTATCAATAAATGAAATTTTACATAAATTTCGTTCTGGCAATTTGGCATTTACATTAAAATTAAGCCAGGAAATCATTTTCAGTATTTAAAAAAAAACTGCTCAGAGGAAACTTTGTCAGAATATCAAAAAAACCTAACAAAATAAATAAAAATCTTCAAAGAAAAGCAATTAATTTGATTTGCTGCTTTTTTTTTCTGTTCACATTTCAAGAAAAAAAATAACTATTTGTGTTTGTAAACAATACAAAATTGCATAAATAAATATGAAATCAATCTAATAAATTATGAGTTGCTCCCGTGGATAAAAAAAAAAAGGTGTGTTCCCTTTCGGTCGAAATTTTTTCGGTCGACAAGCCTCAGGGATTGGATTGGAGGCTAACAGTGACGTCAATAAAAAGTAATAGGGAGCGGTGGTTAGGTTCGGTTCGGTTTGGTTTGGTTAAGATAGGGGTTAGGTTAGGTTAGGGAGAAAGGGTTATATTTTTTTTGGTAGCGCTTTCATTCACCACTCCCTATTACTTTTTATTGACGTCACTGTTAGCCTCCAATCCAATCCCTGAGGCTTGTCGACCGAAAGAGATGCCGATAAAAAAAACTAATTTCATTATTTATTCGAAAATTAATAACTGAGGTCACAGAAAGTTAGCAGGGGACCTACTAGAAATTCACTAAGGCTCAGATTCATGAAGAAAACAAGGCGTTTTTGCACGTACAACTTGAACACTTCAACAGGTGTTTCAATTTCTATGTTTGAACCCTGTTTGAGAGTTCAAGTTGAAGTTCAAGTGCTAATTCTCTTTCTTGAATTTGGAACTAGAGCAATTTTTTTTTAACTCAACACGAGTGTAGACTTTCTAAGAAATTCAAGAAGAAAAGTTAGCACTTGAAACATAACTTGAACCCTCTGAGGGTTCAAAGTTGAAGTTCGAGTGCTATGTGTCCTTCTTGAATTTGGGCCAAGGACACAAATAGAACTCAACATAAGTATTTCTAAGAAATTCTAAAAGAAAAATTAACATTTGAAACTCAAGTGGAACCCTCTGATGGTTCAAGTTGAAGTTCAAGTGCTAAGTTTCCTTCTTGAATTTGGATCTATGGGTTTTCTGTATTTGAACCTTGATCCGAGAGTTCAATTGCTAAGTTTCCTTCTGGAATTTGAGCTCTAGAGTCAAGACTACAATCGCCTCTAACCTATGTATTTTCGACGCAGGGTCATTCTGCCGCGCAAATCAGCGGTAACGTGGCGCGAACAAAGTTCTTCTGCGGTGGGAGCCGCTGCCGTCGTGGCAGCGGCTCCCACCTTTAGACTAACGTTGCAAAAAATACTTCCCGTTCGCTTCCGTAGTCTGCTACAATTGCATATTTTTTTGCTATTAAACGCTCATCCGTTTATACTTTTTTTCGCTACCACCACGTGTCACTGCTACTGGTAGTTAGAAATAGGTGAAAACTTCAGTTGGCTCCGCCCTTGTTATGACGACTGGCAACTTCTAATTGGCTGGTTATGTAGTCTGACGTTGAAAAGGGCGGAGCATGTGACGTCAGACTTCATAACCAACCAATTAGAAGTTGCCAGTCGTCATAACAAGGCCGGAGCCAACTGACGTTTTCATCTATTTCTAACTGCCTGTGTCACTGCTAGCCTCCACCTCTACCTCCAACCCTAGCCTCCACCTCTACCTCCAACCCTAGACTCCACCCCTAACCCTAGCCTACACATCTAATCCTAGCCTCCAGCTCCAACCCTAGCTAGCCGCCACCTCCAACCCTAGCCATTACCTCCAACTCTAGTCGCCACCTCCAACTCTAGTCGCCACCTCCAACTCTAGTCGCCACCTCCAACCCTAGCGGCCACCTCCAACCCTAGCGGCCACCTCCAACCCTAGCGGCCACCTCCAACGCTAGCGGCCACCTCCAACGCTAGCGGCCACCTCCAACGCTAGCGGCCACCTCCAACGCTAGCGACCACCTCCAACGCTAGCGACTACCTCCAACGCTAGCGACCACCTCCAACCCTAGCGACCACCTCCAACCCTAGTCGCCACCTCCAACCGTAGCCTCCACATCCAAACCTTGACAGACAATTAGAAAATGGGATGAACAGAAGTTGGCTCCGCCCTTTTTATGACGACCGGCAACTTCTAATTAGTTTGTTGTGTGGTTCGACGTTAAAAAGAGCGGAGCATGTGACGTCAGACTACATAACCAACCAATTAGAAGTTACTTTCGTCATAACAAGGGCGGAGCCAATTTCTGTTCATCCCGTTTTCTAATTGCCTGTCAAACCTTGGCGTCGTCCCAGTTAGAATCGTCCCAAAAAATCGTCCTAATCCCAATTTCTATCCTGAAACAAATCCTAAAAAGCCCACATTAATTTAATATTAGAAAAAGAAAACCCCACTAAAATGATAGATTTTAATTAATTATCAATCAAGCAGAGTGGTGCTTAACCAGAACAAAAACATGAAGAAAATCGTCATTTTTATATATTATGACAGACATTCAATGATCGAAATAAGTAATCAGAGATCTAATTCTCTAATGACCATTTTTGAAAATCGTTTTTTGTCACGAAAAGTCGATCAAATAAATTAATTTAAAAGTGTGAACCCTTACTTAAGTGACAAAGAGAACTAACTCTTCATCAAGTCACAACAGCAAGAGAGACATCAGATTGGACAGCATTCATCATTAAGATAAAGAAGAACCCAGACTGACCACCGCCGCCGCCACCACCATCACCACCACAAAAAGCAGGCATTTAGAAATCGGGAAGAACTTCAGTTGGCTCCGCCCTTGTTATGACGACCGGCAACTTCTAATTGGTTGGTTATGTTGTCATAACCAACCAATTAGAAGTTGCCGGTCGTCATAATAAGGGCGGAGCCAACTGAAGTTCTTCCCGATTTCTAAATGCCTGTCCACAAAAACCACTTGACCACTCTGGTCGAATTATTAAAATAAAATTGTCCATCTCAGCCGCACTGACCACAACCATCAACACGACTATAATTACAAGATCTACATTTTCATTGAGACGTCCACACCAAAAAAAAAAATAGAACTTAGGCCACACACTGACCACAATTGACCAAAATTGCAAAGTGTCCGCTTACAATACTGACCAGTAGGACTCGGATTTTTATGCAAATAACAAGCATATGTGGCTCAAATGCCACATTGCAAAACTATGGTGGTATGAGGCTAATCATAGGCAACATCTTTGACTGTAAATGTGGCAAAATCTGTCAATAACCCTTGCAGTTATTAGGTATGTGTGAACCTGCCCTTGTTGCAAACCAGCCCCGGTCTCCAGTACTGACCTTTTTATACAGTAAGACCACTATAACCACTCTCCACGCATTGACCACTACAATCTCTCATAAAATATTGACCTTTTATACAGTAACGCCACTACAACCCCTATGTATACACTGACCATTACAACCACTGTGTACACACTGACCACTACAACCACTGTGTACACACTGACCATTACAACCACTACGTACACACTGACCACTACAACCACTGTGTACACACTGACCATTACAACCACTACGTACACACTGACCACTACGTACACACTGACCACTACAACCACTGTGTACACACTGACCACTACAACCACTGTGTACACACTGACCACTACAACCACTGTGTACACACTGACCACTACAACCACCGTGTACACACTGACCACTACAACCACCGTGTACACACTGACCACTACAACCACCGTGTACACACTGACCACTACAACCACCGTGTACACACTGACCACTACAACCACTACGTACATACTGACCACTACAACCACTACGTACATACTGACCACTACAACCACTACGTACATACTGACCACTACAACCACTGTGTACACACTGACCACTACAACCACTGTGTACACACTGACCACTACAACCACTGTGTACACACTGACCACTACAACCACTGTGTATACACTGACCACTACAGCCACTATGTATAGACTGACCACTACTTCTACTCAATACACACTGACCACTACAAGGTCCGTAGACTAACAGGTTGGCTGGTAACCAAGGAAATTTCCTCTCACCCAAGCAAGCCGTTGCTAAAAATAGGGTTGACGGATGACGTGGGCCACATGGCGACTAATGGTGATTGATACGAGGTTACATCACTCCGCATCCTTATTCCATCCTTATTCCTGAATTCCTTAGTTACCAGCCAACCTGTTCATCTACAGACGTTGGACCCACGTGCTACTAAACCTCTCGCAAAATAATAAATACTGACCCATTTATTTGACCTTTACTAAAGTAACCTCACCAAAAATAAGGCGCAACCAGAATTTTTATTCTTTGTTGTTTATATTTACACCCAAGTTGTTTTAATTTATCAATTCATTTTCATGCAAATTATATAAATATTTAAATTAACAACAAAAAATCAGAAGAAGAAGAAGTGATTTAGATGAAATATGGACATTAGAATTTAGACTAAAAAGCCTTTAGGACATTGGAAAGCAAGAAAAGAGAAAAAAAAAAAGAGACAAGAAAACATCATTAGAATATGTCATCACAACTTGTAAACTATTAGTATGACTCGGATTTATATGCAATATCAAGTAAATGTTTCTCAATCTGTGTGGCTCAAGTGCCATCATCATCATCATCATCATCATCATCATCATCATTAGAGAGCAACTGCAATTATGCTTTTTTTTTAATCAAAAAGGCTGGTTAGAGGCTAGATGTCCAGTTACTAACAGTTGTCGACTAGAGTTCTAGCCTCTAACTAGTGTTTTTGATTGAAAAAAAAACAATTGTTGGTTGATTTAAATGGGAATTGTTACTTCACAATTAGATTTAGGGCCACACATAGAGAAACATTTGTTTGATATATTGCCTTAAAATCCGAGCAATAGTAATTAATAATTACCTTAGAAATGGTTGAATTTAATATACTCTTTTCAGTCCATTTCACCCTCCATCCATTGTCATGTGAAGAAAGGTGAAAGGGCTCAGAGGGACCCGTCGCCCTTTAACGCCTCTTTCCAAAACGAATGAACATGTGATGCACCCTTGGTTCCTCTCTTTTGATGCTACCATCATTACTGTTCTGTAGTAGAACTAAAAAACGAAACAAATGACAAAATCATCAAAAAAAATTAACATTTTAATTCCAAGTGGAAATAATTCCAATAAATGTGAACTTGTGACAATTAGCGGATTATTCAAAAGTCTTGCAACTTTTATCTTAGTGAAACACTTGTAACCTCTTTAATTTTTTCACATTTTGTGTTTCAAATTCACTGACTTTTGTGAAGAAACTTGTATACAGGGGCAGATTTAACAATAGGCAGAGTAGTAGGCAGCTGCCTAAAACGGAATTTTTTTTTGAGAAGGCAAAGTTTTAAATAAAGTTTTTTATTCAATTTTTTGAATATTTTTTGTTGGGGAAATTCGTTTCCGATACAAAAAAAAGTATCGTAAAACAATAAACTGCCTAATGTAACTTGTGTAACTTGGTAGGCAACATAGGCGTAGGCAGAAATACAGATTACGAGTGGAAGGGGGGGGAACAGGTGGAAGGAGGTCTTGGAGTATCCAACAGTGGTTGTCAGGAACCAATCGCTTTGCTGGAGGAATGCTGCCTAGGGTCGGTAAAATGATAAATCCGTGGGGCGATTGACTAAACGCCAAACTGAGTAAGCGCCAAATTGAACAAACACCAAAACTGAATAACTGCCCAATTTTTTTTACGTTTATTCAGTGTGGCGTTCGTGCAGATTGGTGTTTGTTAAGTCTGGGCGCTTGTTTAAATTTGCGCGCTTGATCAGCGCCCACCCCCTCCAAATCCGTCATTTCAAAACTTACCATAAACAGTATTATAAACAGTGTTGGTTAATAAATAAAACAAGTAAACAAAGTTATTTCATGTTCATATTCATTTAAAATTATGACAAATTAAAAATGTCAATTATCGTACAAAAAAAAATATCCTGAAAATGACAAAAAAAAAATTTTGGTATTTTTACGACTGCGATAATTAATTAATGCGTTATATTCAAATTAAAAAAAAAAACCTTTATGGACTGTTCCTTCCTTGACTCTTCTAGTGTCTAATGCATTTTCAATTTTTTTTTTAAAAAAATATAAGTCTAAAATAATGTTTCAGCGCACAAAACAATTTCAAGCAAAAACAAAACAAAATTCGTTAAATACCTATTTATCTTTTATGTTGCATTCTTTTTTTGCAAGTAGTTTGCTTATTAAAAATGAATTTCTATAAAAAAACAAGCTAACAACAAAGACAATAATAAAAGTCGAAACAGCGCCCTCCCCCCCCCCCCCCCAATCCAACCCCAACTCCACATTTGATTAATTAACTTCCTCGTGAAGTTGATCCCATTAATAATATTTAATTTACTTTTGTTTCTTCATCTTAAGATGAATAAAGAAGAGAGAAAAAAAAAACTATCTCAAGTTCTGTCAGATTAAACCAGAAATGAAAAATTTAATGTATTAAAAGGAAGAAAAAAAAACTCTAAATGCTGCTGCTGATCCGCACTTTTTTTTAAAAAATGTCTCCTAGTAAAGGAATGTCTCCAAACAACTTGGGAATGTTTAAACAATAACAACAACAAAAAAATATTCAAACAATCCCAATTTATCATTACAACCTATTATTCATGTCTCTTAGTTCCAACTTCCATATAAGAAAAAAAAACTTCGGATGGAAACATTCGTATTCTCGAATCCCACGAATCTTGAAAAATTTTCGAGCTTCGAAAACTCGAATCTTCGGGCTTTTTTTTTCGTCTTTCGAATCTTTCGAATCTTAACCTTAAAAAAAACTGTTAAAAACTTTGGTAAAATTAGTTTAACTCCATTGACCTGTAATAGAAGCGGTTCATTAACAAAAAACCGGCGATTGTTGGCAATTTCGGTGTTCTATCCGGATCACCAATGGATCACCTTGTGGCAGTGACCCTGAATGCCACACTGTGTTTTTTATTATTAATAATTTAATATTTAATTTCATTTATTTGTATCTTCTTAATTAATAATATAAGATTCTTATATGAGAGATTCGAGGGATTGAGAACCTTTTAGGATTCGAATTCGAGAAAATTTAGGATTCGTCCCGTCCCACCTCTAGAAGAAACAATTTACAAGCAACAAGTTAAAAATCCTTTATTTTGTTTGTTCTTTTATAACATTTGCTTGTTGTTGATTCTTTCAAATGTGTTTGTTTCTGTTTGATCCACCTTAAGATCCTGCTAAACTCGCAAAGCTACTTCTAAAAATCTCCACAAAGAGCGCTAGGATAGTTTTTCTATTGAGCCCATAGACCCAATGTTAAAGAAAAAAACGCTAATGATTTTATTATTAAATACACAATCGCGGCAAAGTTTATTTTTCACATTTAAAGTTGTTCAATTTTGATGGTTCAAAGTGGAATGTGCACCTTAAATATATGCTGATCGAGTGATAGAATGACGAATAATTGGTAAGTGTTTTTCTATTTAAAAAAAAAACTATTTCAAAATTTAAAAATCGCGAATTTTTAATTCTATGTTAAACTCCATTGAGTAAGAAAGACAACCATTAAAATGTTCATAAAAAAATACCCAAAAGTAATTTAAAAAACAAGCAGAAAGAAATCAGCACGTGCGCCAATGTGTTGGCTTCACTGTGGTTTACTTTATAGATTTTTTTTCATATTTTCTAGACTTAGTTTTTGGCATTTTTTTTATGAATATTCGAATGGTTGTATTTTTCTTACTCCAATGGAATTTAACATAGAATTAATAATTGGCGATTTTGAAATATATTTTTAAAAATAGAAGCCCACTTTCTAATTTTTTGACGACCTATCACTAGATAAACATATACTTAAGGTGCACAATTGTACTTTGAACCATCAGAATTTGACAAATTAAGATATGAAAAATAAACATATTGCCGCCGCGACTATTGTGGTTTTTAACATTTTTTCTTTCACATTGAATCTATGGGCTCAATAGAAAAACGATGTTAGCGCTCTTTGTGTGGCGTGGCCACTATGGAATTCTCTTCCAGTTGATAGTTCTTTCTTAGGATTGACGATTTCAATTTAACAATGATGTCTTGTTTTACCACGAATGACAATCATTTGTGATCGGGAGCAAATCCCCCCTCCTGCCACATGGCCACATGTCATAAGCCATAAGCTGATTGCAGGTGTACTGAGTTGAATTTGAATTCCAATACCCTCCCCAATGTCGAACGTTGAACTCTCGGCATGTGTCAAACTATCGCTCGTCCACAAGCATTGTAACTTATTCACGACGCATAGTGTGTCTCAGCCTCCCAAGGCTTTATTTACAGCAATTAGTAAACACTGATCTAACTAATTTGTGCTACCTGAGAAGAGTTTTTTTATACCCAGAGGAATAATTATTATCACCAAGAAGTTCTATTAGATTTTAGCCTCTAACAGTCATTTTGATTGAATAAAACATATAATTTTTTTTACTTTTAATTATCATTATCATTATCATTATCATTATTATTATTATTATTATTATTATTATTATTATTATTATTATTATTATTATTATTATTATTATTATTATTATTATTATAAGTTACATAATTTCTTTTTTACTCTTGCGTGTTTGTGTGTTTTTCTTTGTTGAGTGTTGCATGTTGGCATTTGTGTTTGTGTCAAATGGTTTTTTTGTCTCTCTCTCTCTCTCTCTACGCAACAAGTGCGTTTATTAGACGCGTGTACACATTATATCATCACCATTCCTTGAGGACAAAAATGAACACCGAAAACAATTCAAGATGGAAAGAGAGAGAGAGAGAGTGAGAGAAAGAAAGAAAGAGAGAGAGAGCGGGAGGGAGAAAGAGAGAGAAAGAGAGAGAGAAAGAAAGAGAGAAAAAGAAAGAGAGAAAAAGAAAGAGAGAAAAAGAAAGAGAGAAAAATAAAGAGAGAGAGAGAGAGAGAGAAGGAAAAAGAGAGAGAAGGAAAGAGAGAGAGAGAGAGAGAGAGAAGGAAAAAGAGAGAGAAGGAAAGAGAGAGAGAGAGAGAGAAAGAGAAGGAAAGAGAGAGAGAGAGAGAGAGAGAAAGAAAGAGAGAGAGAGAAAAACAATAAAAGAAACAACAAGTAAATGGAGAAGTGCGTGGGGGAGGGGAGGGGAGGAAAAAAGACCTTAAAAAATAGAACTTCTTCTCACTTGTTTATCTGAATGGAATTTTCTTGTCATTTTGTTCATTCACAAATTTAATATTGACCTATTTTGGAGTCCATAAAATAAATGTAATGCCCAATGGCAATGGGAAGAAATAGATCAAGAGTTTGAGTAACAATGAAAAACAATAAAAACACCTGCCAATGGTCGATTTTTTATTTCTTATTTCAACCGCCCCCCCCCCCAACCCCCCAAAAGAAAAAATCTATGTCCACCATATGCTTCTTTTTATGTTGTAAAGCATCGTTTCCACTTGTACTCATCAGTCTGAAATGGTACTATAAAAAGACTAAATTAACGCCCAGTGGCGTAGATAGGTTTGGTTGCGCCCCCTCCCGGCTACTAAAACATTGCGCCATTTTCCCACCTCCAAAATGCGCCCTCCAAACCTCCTGCGCCCGCGGCTGCAGAGGGGGAGGGGGCTGCGAGTCCCAAGCTACGCCCCTCATAACGTCCGTACAATGTACGGGAATCTAGGAATCTACCGTATAAACTAGAGGTGGGACGAATCCTAAATTTTCTCGAATTAAGGTGGGTTTACAAAAGTTACAGGCAATTAGAAATAGGGACAAACACAGAAGTTGGCTCCGCCCTTTTTATGACGACCGGCAACTTCTAATTGGTTGGTTATGTAGTCTGATGACACATGCTCCGCCCTTTTTCAACGTCGAACAACACAACAAACCAATTAGAAGAAGTTGCCGATCGTCATAAAAAGGGCGGAGCCAACTTCTGTTTGTCCCGATTTCTAATTGACTGTACAAAAGTTAGGGCAACAAAGTGTTGTAAAATGTGGTACACTACAAACCCACCACACACCAGGGGTGCCCACAGGGGGTAGTCTGGTGAGCAACTCGCCATTTGCCTTTTTTTTTGGGAAGGGGGGGGGGGTGATTGAAATTTTGTATTAAAATATTTTTGTAATAATCAGAATGAGCGAAAATCCAAATTTATTATTTTATTATTTAATTTATATTTTAAAAGAAAGTAGTGTTTCAGCCACTGTTATACGTCATATTACAAGTGCAGTTTTCTTACTGCTCGCTACGCTTGCCGGAATTGATAGCAAGAGTATACTATAAAATAATTACTCGCTCGCTACGCTCGCGAAATAGGGAAAATATTCATGTTTTCTAAAGTTTAAAGACTTTGTTTCAAACACATCTTATGGCCAATTGAAGTTATATTTGCAAAGTTATAAAAAAAACGGGGGGGGGGGGGGGTGAATTCTCCACTGGCTTTGGGCGCCCCTGCCACACACACTACCACATTTTATATGAGTTTACAAACAGAGAACACATTGCGAACATGTTCTGTTTAAGTTTGGACACTCCGGGCCACAGCAACCAGAACAACGAACATGTTCTTTGGAGATGATCGCGAACAACTTTCACAGCCTTAGAATTTACTCTTAATTGAATTTATTGCTTTTACTGTAGGCCTACAGCCACTTTCATGCTGGGACTTCTCTTCAGACCAAATATTGTTCATGAGACTAAAGATTCGTTGAACAAGATGGCACCCATCTCACATTGAACTCTATATGAGTTTGGTGACAAGATGGCGGCCACCCAAGTATCAACAGTTGGCCATATACTCTAGCCTCAAACTAAAAGTTTAAATGTGACGGACAGTTTTTGAAATAAATTAATAGACACTAGATGACAGCACACCATTTTTGGACTTTTGGTCAATTACCTGGACATTTTGAGGCAAAAAAATTTAAAACCGGTACAAACACGATATTTTAGGCATTCCTTCGAGACACCGGGACAAGCATTCTGAAAACGGTACTGTCCCAGTCAACCCGGTACGTATGGTCACCTTACCTAATAATGATCAACTGGCAATACGAGCTCACTCACATCTAGACCGGGTTCTTTGTTCGAGCAGATGTTCTTAGAGAACTAAACCTTTGATGTACCGCTTCAAGATCGAACTTTACACGTATACTAGTTTGCGAACAGCTCTAGAACTGTTTGCGAGCTCCCGTCTAAATAAGTTTCTCATTCTGTTTGTTCGCGAAATGTTTCTAGAACTGTTTGCGAACTGGTATACATGTAAAGTTCGCTCTTGAAGCGGTACATCAAAGGTTTAGATCTTTCCGAACATATTCAAAATAATTATAAATTCAAATGGCGCATTCACACTAGGCTGGTTTATAAGCCGCTGGTTGCTGCTGGCTATTATCAGCAACAGCAAGCAGCAGCTGCTTTGGCTTCACACTTGTCCAGTCACTGCTGGTATTAGCAGCGCAAGTCATCCAATCACCGTCTTGCAAAAACACAAACTCTAACAACAGCCAACCCAAGCAGTGGAGTTTCAACTACCCACTAGTGCCACTAACAGCGACACTGGCTGGTAGCACACTGATAATAGCAAGAAGGGAGTCACATGATCAGCTGCTAGCTGCTAAAGTTGGACATGTTCAACTTCACCAGCCACTGTTAAAATCACTAGCCTGCTGGAGAAAGCAGCTGCTGGTAGCAGTTCACACTTTGCTGCTAGAGGGCTACAACCAGCCAGCAGCAACCAGCAGCTGGGTAACCAGCCTAGTGTGAATGCGCCAAAAGTGTTTTTTTTTAGTAACTAGAAGAGTCAATAAAAAAGGATGATTATATTTTCATAAAAAATATCTATCATAAATTCGTGACACAGCTAGTGAAAGTCGCAACATAACCCCTTTGGGAACTACTGCCATTCCACACTTTCAATTTTTTATTCAAATTATTTGGAAGAAGAAGAAAGAAAAAAAAGCTGAGAAAAGCTAGGTTTTCATTAAAATCGCATGGAGAAAAAAAAAGGAATTGTTGTTGGGTTGAAAAGAGAATAACAAAGACTTGCAACAACAAGTGCTTACGATTTTTGGCATCTTCAATCCACTTTCCATTCTCATGTTCCAAAGTGTCCACACCTGTCTCATGAGTATAGTAAAGACAGAGTTTGTAAAGAATGGGCGACTGTTGCTCCATTCGACGGCTGCATGGAGTTGTAGTGGCACTGGCCATAGATGGTGAAGCCAACACCAAACAAATGCTCAGAATGTAGAATAGGAACATGACAGAAACAGATGAGGAGGAGGAGGAAGAGGAGGAGGAATAGGAAGAAGAATGGGAAGATGAGAAAGAATGATGATGACTGGTCATCTTCTATACAACTATAATTAGAATAAAGAAAAAAAAAAGATACAAAAATAAGAGACACGAGTGCTCTGCAAGCAATCAAGAACGCCTTGTGGCAGAGGGACAAATGTCCAAATTGCAACCATGCGAAAGACAATGTGTCAAAATACCCAAAGATATAAAACCCCCGAATAACAATTGCAATATTTTATTGGTGCAGCAGCATGAAATACATTGAAATAACGCACTGTCAGAAAATTAAGAGCTCCAACTTTTTCTAGTAATTAAACATTTTATAACTATTAATTGGAGAAATATTTTAATTTGAATAATTAATCTGCAGGCAAACCCTATGGCTGATAAGACTATTTATATGTATATATACATATATACACATTTTAGGCAATTTGCAGAATTACTAAAACAAACAGACAATCTGCATAAAATAGAAAACAATAGACAAGAGTCACTAGTAATTTGATGGTTTTGCAGATTGCCCAAGAAATTTGTAGAATCATTGCAAAACTTCCAAATCAGTAATTCTGCAAATTTCTTAGGCAATCTGCAAAACCATCAAATTACTAGTGACTCTTGACTAATGTTTTGTACTTTATGCAGATTGTCTGTTTGTTTTAGTAAGTCTGCAAATTGCCTAAAATGTGCTGACTTTTGCAGAGTCACTAGCCATTTGGTAGGTTTTGCAGATTGCCTAGGAAATCTGCAGAATCACTGATTTTGCAGATTGCCTAGGAAATCTGCAGAATCACTGATTTTGCAGAATGACAGTAACATATACATGTTTATATATATAACTTTATACATTCACTTTGTATAAATAATACATGGTTACACTACTATAATAGAAACCATACTCTTTTGCGGCAAAGTTACGAAGTCCGAAAACATGACAATCCAAATTGTTAAGTGCAAAAATGCGAACGTAAAAATGAAAAACGGACTGAATTGACTTTACAAAAAGTGCCGACCGAAGTGCCTGGGCCAGTTTTATTCTTTTGCCCCAGAGAGGGGCAACTATCACGTAGGAATCAGACACAGGTCTAACGAACCAATGTTTTACCCCGGAGTGTCGACATCACCTTACACAGAATTAGATTTTAGGTGAATTTCTCCTAAATTAGTATCACCTGTCACGAGCCATGAGAAAATGCAATCTGAAGAGTTTTCTTAATGTAATTTCTAGTACATGTGTTGTGGGCCATGAGAATCTGTTTCGACTTTTAGGAGACACCTGGGCATCAGGAGAGTGGCGAGGAATGCAAAGTTACTCACACATGTACACTGGGTGTACATTTGGCTTGCCACCTGTGGAGGACAGTCCTCCATTCGGAAGAAATGTCCTCCGGCCAAGACCGTCCACCACGAAGTTTTTATAAAATTTATTGTGTGGAGGACATGTTTGCCTTTGTGGAGGACATGGTTGCCTTGGTGGAGGACATGGTTGCCTTCGTGGAGGACATGCTTGCCTTTCGTGGAGGACATGCTTGCCTTCGTGGAGGGCATGGTTGCCTTCGTGGAGGACATGTTTGCCT
The DNA here is from genome assembly GCA_036925085.1 of Brachycybe producta. Classification (NCBI taxonomy): domain Eukaryota; kingdom Metazoa; phylum Arthropoda; class Diplopoda; order Playtdesmida; family Andrognathidae; genus Brachycybe; species Brachycybe producta. Next base: position 107,315 of record JAUPFP010000165.1, read on the forward strand.
TCGTGGAGGACATGTTTGCCTTCGTGGAGGACATGTTTGCCTTCGTGGAGGACATGTTTGCCTTCGTGGAGGACATGTTTGCCTTCGTGGAGGACATAGTTGCCTTCGTGGAGGACATAGTTGCCTTCGTGGAGGACATGGTTGCCTTCGTGGAGGACATGTTTGCCTTCGTGGAGGACATGGTTGCCTTCGTGGAGGACATGGTTGCCTTCGTGGAGGACATGCTTGCCTTTCGTGGAGGACATGCTTGCCTTTCGTGGAGGACATGCTTGCCTTCGTGGAGGACATGGTTGCCTTCGTGGAGGGCATGGTTGCCTTTCGTGGAGGACATGCTTGCCTTCGTGGAGGACATGCTTGCCTTCGTGGAGGACATGTTTGCCTTCGTGGAGGACATGCTTGCCTTCGTGGAGGACATGCTTGCCTTCGTGGAGGACATGCTTGCCTTCGTGGAGGACATGCTTGCCTTCGTGGAGGGCATGGTTGCCTTCGTGCAGGACATGCTTGCCTTCGTGGAGGACATGCTTGCCTTCGTGGAGGACATGCTTGCCTTCGTGGAGGACATGTTTGCCTTCGTGGAGGACATGTTTGCCTTCGTGGAGGACATAGTTGCCTTCGTGGAGGACATAGTTGCCTTCGTGGAGGACATGCTTGCCTTCGTGGAGGACATGCTTGCCTTCGTGGAGGACATGCTTGCCTTCGTGGAGGACGGTCCTGGCCGGAGGACATTTCTTCCGAATGGAGGACTGTCCTCCACTAAAGAGGAAAGGTGGCAAGCCTAGTGGACATGTACATTTCCAACCACATGACAAATAAATGTCGCAATAAGACGTTTTCTACAACATTTTGCCATTTTTAACAAAATATTTAGTAACACAAAATATATGCTTTTTACAACCTTAATGTCATGACTAATCATTTGATTGCTGACATTGTTGAGAACATCAGCTTACAATTCGAATGGCTTTTCAAAAAATTTCAAAATAATGGCATAGTTAAAAATAACATTTTTAATGGTCTTTTACGGCATTTCTTGAATATTCATTCCATATTGCCATTAATCTGTTATTTTAATATAGCATCACGTATATATATACATAAAAACATGTTTAGCATTTTTAACTGAAGAGCGGATTTATATGTGCCAACACACTGTTGAAATAAGACCTGCAAATATGCATTATTTTATTAATTATTTTAATTAAGAAAAAATCATGTTAAATTAATTCAAATTTAATAAATTTAAAAAAATCAATCCTGACTTTTACTTAAAACGGTTTATGAATAGCTAATTTTTGAACTGTTGAACGCTTGATTATCTTTGGTTCTTTGGGAACAAAATGAAGAAAAACTATAAAGGCTTTTAGAAACTAAAAGTGTAACTCAATCCATTAAGAGCCTACAGTGAAAAAAAACTTACAAAAATCTTCGCATGTAGGCGCTTCTGTAGCTGTGACGTCAACATGTGGCAAAAAAATCAATTTTGATACACTTTTGTCCGCCATCTTTTCTCTTATCAATGGATAGAAGTGGGTATATTTTAATAATGACTCTTTTTTTGGTAAATATGCACTACTGTAAAAAGGAAGAGCAACTTTTGATCTACAATGGTGAGTAATTTGAGTCGTATACAATTAGTGGTCAAATTTTAGGGTACTATGAAACGTATTGTTAGTGGGAAATTTAGATCCTATAAAATGTATAAACGGAGGAGTTTTTGTGGCCTATAGGATTTAACATGAGCTAAAAAAAATACGAGATTTTAAAATGAAATTAAAAATAGAAAAACTAATTATAAATTTTTACCAACGTATTACTAGATGAGCAATATTGTTATGTACATATTGCAATTTGAATTTTGAAAATCACAATTTTTGTTGCAGAAAACAAAACATTTGCCTGAACGAGGAATTTTTTTAAAATAGGAATTTCTCTTTCTCATTTGCTTCAATGGCTTAGCTGTGGGGCGCCACTAAATGGCGAAAAGTGGAACTATAACTGTCATCTGCTAATATTCAAAATGGCGTCACCCATATAGGCTCTTAACAGTATTTTCATGTTGACATCTTTCAATGTAAATTTTTTTATAGGGAAAAATTTGTTTAAAACAAATATTGTATGCTTAAAGTTGAGTCATTTTCAAAATGCCATAAAAAAGCTTATTTTAAAGATCTCAACATAAAAATACTTTTTACGCAACTGAGCTACCCTTCTAGTTTATAAAAAAAAACATTTAAGGTTTACATTTTAAAACCAGCTTAAATATTTGTTGAAAAGTATTTAAATATTTTAATATTTAATAAAAATTTAAATATTTAATAAAAAAATATTTAATAATTTTTTTTAAATATTTAATAAAAATTGAAATATTTAATAACAATTTGGAAGATTGTGAATATTTATCAAAAATATAAATATTTTAAATATTTATCAAAAATTTAAACATTTTAATTATTTATCAAAAATTTAAACATTTTAATTATTTATCAAAAATTTAAACATTTTAATTATTTATCAAAAATTTAAACATTTTAATTATTTATCAAAAATTTAAACATTTACTAAAAAGTTAAATATTTAATAAAAATTTAAACATTTAATAACAATTTAAATATTTAATAAAAATTTAAGTATTTAATAAAAATTTAAACATTTAATAAAAATTTAAACATTTAATAAAAATTTAAATATTTAATACAAATTTGGAAGATTCTGAATATAATATATAATAATAAAAATATAAATATTGCAAATATTTAAATGTATTTAACTGTAAGTTATAGTTTTGGTTACACAAATACCAATTTGACTAAAATAACCTAATGACCAGAAGCAGTTTCCGATGCTCGTTATTTTCTTCCTACTGGATTTATAATAATGTAATTTGATACATGAGTTCTTCTTTTTATGAATGGAGGAAAGAGGCTAAAAGAAATAAACAAAGACATGAAAGACAAAAAAACCTAATATCCGGAGTTGTTTCAGATTTAAATCACTCATTTAAATGATATATTTTAAATAAAAGTTTCATCTAGAAAATGGCTACAGGTGTAATTTCTCCTGAAGGAAGTGCACCCACCCACTGCAGTTACAAATTTAACAATTTAAATATTTTAATCCAATTTTGCTATGATAAATGTTCATTTTTACTAGCTTTTATTAAACTTCATAATTTGTTTGTTTGTTTTGTCCACTGCCACCTTCTGAAATATTTGAAAATATAATTCACTCAGCACGGGGATTGAACCCACGACCAACAGTCCGAGAGTCCGAGACACTAACCACTACACCAAGCATGTCAAACTCGCGGCACACAACGAATATCTTTGCGGCCCAGCCCCTCTCAGATCCAGGATTACTGACATTCAACTTGGGTCAGTTTTGAAAGTAACCACTGTGAACAAGACTTCCCCCCAAAGTAGGAAAGATCACTGGCGTAGCTAGGCACCCGCAAGACCCGCAACTGCGGGGGGGGGGCGCCGGTGGTTTGGGGCGCAAAAAACGAAATGAAAGTTATGTATTTTCAAAAATAACTGAATAAATTAAGCGAGAGATTCCGAATCGCTCGCTTAATCTATTCAGAAATTAAATTGAGTTTCATTTAATATTTACTTTTAAAAACTACATACTTGCACCAGTAAATCTTCATAGAGATCAATGGGCACGGCGGAACGGTCGGAACAACGGTAGGAATAGTCGGAAAAATAGTAGGAACAGTCAGAATGTTAGGTTTAGTTAAATTAAGCTTCTTGCAGGGTGGTTGGGGGGCGCAGCCTCCAGTTTTTAAAAAAAAATTTCTTATTAAATCAAATGAATCCATTGTTCGACTGTTCCCTAATTTGATTAACGGGAAGAAAGGTCAAAACAATGGACAAATTTGTTTTAATAATTCTTTAAAAATTGGGGGGATGCGCCCCCCCCCCAGACCCCCTGCAACAAGCTTAATTTCCTAACCTTTCCTAAGGAAACCTTCCGACTGTTCTATACTGTTGCTCAGACCTGTTCCACCGTTCATCAAAATAGCACCTCCTATGTGGAGAAGAAGGTAAGGGGGCGCAAAGTTTTAAGTGGCCGGGGGGGGGGGCGCAACCAAGTCATAGCTACGCCACTGGGAAAGATTGTAGCACAGAAGAGATGCCAAGTGTCAGGAAAAGAAAACATTAATTTTACCGTTGTCCTTGTTCGTTTTTATACTGTACTAATTTCGAAATAAACCTACGTTTCTATAAAAATTGAAGTTTTTTTTTTGCGGCCCACATCAACTTAGACCTTGTTTATTTGGCCCGTGTTAGCCTTTGTGTTTGACATGAAAAACGCTCGCTTGAAAAATATAATTTTTTTTCAAAACTGTGGTTTGCGGGGAAGAGGCCCTCTCCTATAGAGCATTAAGCGGTGCCATTCAGGTGTGGGGAGACAAAAAAAATAAATATCTATTCAACCACCTTAAGTGATTCATGTTACTCTTCTAGTTTCTAAAATTATTTTGAAGTCGTTTTTAGAAATAATTAAAAAACTCGCGCATAAAATATTATATATTTTAAAAAATGAAGAATTCTTTATTTGAATTTTTGATTTAATAAATAGTGATTTTTTTTTTGTAAAAACTGCTAAAAGCCTTAAAATGTTTTCTTTTACCAAACGGAAGCTCTATTTTTAATGTTCTTGTCAAACTATTATTTCATCTCGACTTTTTATTTTGTATAAAAAGAAAGCTAAATTACATTTCTTAAAAGCAAAATCTCTATTTATCTCTCTCTCTCATTCTGTCTCTTACTCTCTATTTCCCTATCTCTCTATCCCTCTATCTCTCTGCCTCTCTTTCCCTCTATTTCTATCCCGATCTCTCTCTCACTCTATTTCCCTATCTCTCTCTATCCCTCTGCCTCTCTTTCCCTCTATATTTCTATCCCCCACTCTCTCCCTCCCCCTCTATTCATTTCTCCCCCTTACCCCTCTCTCTCTCTCTCGCTCTCTCACTCTTTTTCTCTCGCTCTGTCTCTTTTTCCCTATCTCTCTATCTCTCTGCCTCTCATTCTTCCTCTCCCTCTATATTTCTATCCCCTTCTCTCTCTCTCCCTCTATTCATGCCGCCCCCTTTCCCCTCTCTCTCTCTCTCTCTCGCTCTCTTTTTCTCTCTACGCCTATCCCTCTCTCCTCTCTCAAATCTCTACCTGTCCCCCTCAAACTTTTTACTATAACACTACCACCCACACCTTTAGTAATGCGCTTGTGACAAAAATGTGATAAAACTGAAATAAGGAGCCCTGTGTACAGACTTTCTTTAGTAATTAACAAAGTTATGAACTAATAAACTCTTCAATTAAGATAAACTAACCCTTATGCTACAATTGAAATATAAACAGAAGACCTGAGACAGTATATGTCTCAGAAGCAGAAACACCACAATCTATACAGGGTGGGGTCCCACAAGTTGAAATACTTATTAGTAAAAATTCATATTCTAAATCATACTCAAGTGTGCGCCTGAATTTGTGTACAGTACCCACACAGTTAAGTTTAAGCTTGTGACGTCATAAAGTTGATCAAAAAAATCTAGGATTGTGTTATTTTTTTCTGATAGAAAAAGGATAATAAATGAAATACAATCCTAGTGGGGGTTTTTTTATAAACCACTCTGATATCACAAGCTTCAATTTATATCAACATAAAAAATATCATTGAAACAATCAACTGCCATTCTAGTTTCTATGTTATTCATGTAGCTTCTAGTAGACACACAATTACCAGGAGCGCTCATTAGAGAAAAGTCATAAAATTATAACAATCATATCTTATGATGTGTCACTGCGCTTGTTAAAAAAGATAACAGAAAAATACTTTTAGGTGATACGGTTACTCTTCTAGTTTTTAAAATTAAGTATATTTTTTTTCTTAAATTTGCTAACAAAACGGAAAATATGTAAAAATTGACGTTTAAGTATGCAGTTACTCTTCTAGTTTATAAAACAAATTCATGTTAATATTGTTTAAAAACCACAAACTTTTTTTTATGGCAAATTCAAATTTTTCATTTTCATTTTTCACTTTAAGTTGGGCCAAAAAAAGTGTATTTTCAAACGTCTATAAAAATTTTAGTTAAAAAGATGCCAACATGAAAATTGAAAATTACCTTTAGATTGGATGTATTTACTTTTCTAGTTTCTAACACAATATTAATTATTTTTTTCGTAAAACTGTTAACAAAACGGAAAATATGTATAATTGACATTTAAAGTATGCAGTTACTCTTCTAGTTTATAAAACAAATTCATGTTAATATGTTTAAAACCACAAACTTTTTTTTAAATGGCAAATTCAAATTTTCCATTTTTACAATTGTTCACTTTTAAGTTGGGCCAAAAATAAAAAGTGTTATTAACTTAATTTGAAATTAGGCAATTTTCAAACGGCCATAAAAAGCTTATTTTAAAAGATATCACACATGAAAATACCTTTTAAGTGATAAAAGTAATTTTTCCAGTTTGTAAAAACAAGTTTCAAGTCAATTTCTTTACAACTAAACTTTTAATTCAAATTTTTCATATTTTTTTCACTTTAAGTTGGGTCAACTTAAAAAAATATATTAAAATTTTCTAATTTCAAACAGCCATAAAAAGTTTATTTTAAAAGATATCAACATGAAAATGCAAATATTCTAGTTTCTAAGAGTACTTTAGATTCTTTTTTTTTAAATCGTTAACAAAACGCAAAAATGACGTTTAAGTAACATTTTTCTTACCTTTTTGTGATTAAAAAAACACCTGTTTGATTTAAATAAAACAAAACTTTGTTGTTGTTGTTGTTTATTCTCTCTTTTTTCTAATATAAAATTCACTTTTAAAAAAAAAGTTTTAAAATACAGAATGAAAAAAGAGAAAGAAGATTTACTTGAAATTTTGAGAAAGATGATTTCAAGTTAAAGTAAAACAAAAATTTGAGTTTGGGTTCCTTTATAGCTAAAGGCCCTGGATTTTTTTTCTTCTGAATTTTAAATGCACCCCGCCCACCACCTTTTTCTATATGATTGAAGGGACACACCAAAAATCCACCCACACACACACACAGGCAATTAGAAATCGGGACATACAGAAGTTGGCTCCGCCCTTTTTATGACGACCGGCAACTTCCAATTGGTTGGTTATGTAGTCTGACGTCACATGCTCCGCCCTTGTCAACGTCGAACCACACAACAAACCAATTAGAAGTTGCCATGTCGTCATAAAAAGGGCGGAGCCAACTTCTGTATGTCCCGATTTCTAATTGCCTGTCACACACACCTTCTCATACAAAATTACAATTGAAGGCGGAGTTACCGGTTACTATGGTAACAAGTATATATATATATATTTTTTTTGTTGGTTTCAAGAGAGGGGCCAAAAAAGACACAAATGTCAAATAATTATTTATCATCATGCAATACACAACTCTTCCTTCATTGGATGAAAAATGAGGTTTCATTTATTTTATTTTTCACCCCTCATTCTGATCCCATAGGACCTCTCAAAACCTCCACCCCCTTACCCTCATTCAAGAAATATATTTTTAATAATCACCGCTACTCTCAAAACAATCCCCTCCCTTCCACCTTATCAAAATACTACTCTCTCTTCAAAAGACGTTATGTACAGGGTGGGCCATAAGTCACCATACCCTCCCTACTTAAATATGGATCTAATTGGGGGGTATGTGAGCTCCATCGTTGTCTCTGCAGACTTTGATACGTCTCCAGGTCCTTTGAGACATTTTACGTAACATCGCTGGTATTATGCCTGCCCAGTTTCCGGCCAAACACTCGCAACTAAATGCTCTTCAATCGAGAAATTACTCGTATCTTCCATCTTATGTCCAAGATCCTGCTATCACGATGTCAAAAAATTGGAAAGTGTGCTTCCATTTTTTTTAAAAATAAAATTTCAAAATCTCGAATTTGTAACTTCTATGTTAAACGTTATTGAGTAAGAAAAACACAACCATTAAAATGCTCATAAAAATACCTAAAAAATAATTTAAAAAAAAAAAACTCGCAGAAAAAAATCTATAAGTAAACCGTAGTGAAGCCAACATGCTGATTTTTTCATCTTTTTCTGTCTTTTTTCAATAGAGTTTAAGCATAGAGTTAAAAATTCGCGATTTTTAAAAATAGAAGCACACTTTCCTATTTTTTGACGTTCTATCACTAGATGAACATGTGTTTAAGGATGCACATTGCACTTTGAACCATCAAAATTGAACAACTTTAAATATGAAAAATAAACATATTGCCGCCACGACTTTGTATTTTTTTAAAATTAACGTTTTTTCTTTAACATTGGATCTAAACACTTGACTAAATTACTGATTTTTTTAAACTAATTATGTGTAATTTTTAAAGTTTATTTTTTTTTTAATGTTCCTGAGACCAGGTGAGTTTCTCTGCATATTTTCGTTACAAAAAAAAATTATATCCCATTGAAAAAAATCGTTTTGTTTAATTTTTAATTGTCATTTTTATTATCTGGATGACTCAATATTGAGTCGAAACGTTGGCTTCGTTGCAAGTTCTATTGAATTATTTTAATGTATTGATGCATGATTTATATTGTTGTTTTTTTCTACAATATTTACCATTTTTAAAAGAATAATTAACTATAAAAAATAATAATAAATTTGATTTTGTTTGTATAAAAAAAGAAAACCCAATAAAAAGTTTGAAAAGTTACAAGATAATCATTATTTTTTTATATATATATTATTAACTACACGGCAGTGATAAGGTTTTAAAAAAATCGTTACCTCGGTTTACGCGTAAATATTGAAGTTTTTTAAGTTTTTTTTTTAATTTTATAAAAAAAAAATCCTTTTTCCAACTTTGATATTCGAAAACAAAAATATTAAATTTAGCGGAAATAAAAGTCAAGATTATAATTTTGAAGTGGAAAAGAAAATGTTTTATTAACTAGGGTTTCCATCACCGGTCACTTTATAGCATTACCAAAACCGGTAATAAAGCAAAAACTTTCAAACTTCCAATGTTAAAAAAAAATTAAAATAAATATTAATTAATAACTAATAATTATATAATAAAAAAATAATCATGTTAAATAAAAATAGGTGGGTTTTTATTTCGTCTCTCGATGCAAATTTTAATTTTTTTGTTTAGTTTTAGTTTTTAGTTGTATTAGTTTTATATTTATTAACAAAATACATATTAGCAAATAATTTGTATTTAATTTAAAATACAAATTATTTGCTAATATGTATTTTTATTATTAATATTATCTAAGGCTTGGTTTTCTTAACTAGTAATTGTTCTCCTAACAAGAAAAAGGATGGCAGATTGGAGTGAAATTAATAATGATTTAAATTTAAATTAAAAAATGAAATTTCAAAATCATTTTTTTTTTTCGTAAGACATTTTTACACTTAACATTTGTAAAAGAAAGTCATTGGTCATTTTAGGAGGACAGATTCAGTTTGGGCTTAAAACCCAATGGAAAGCAAAAAAAGAAGAAGGAAAAACAAAACTCAATTTGATTTGTTTTTATTAACTTTCAAGTTCTAATTCTGTAGTCAAGTTAAATATTAATGTTAAGAAAGGTATGGGAGACCTCTAAACTAATAATAAAAAATAAGTTCTAAACTTGTGATGGTCACACATCTTGTAAATTGTTTGCGATTTTAAAGGGTAGCACTTGAAATAGGTCTTGACCTGACTTTTTACAAGCTTTTATTTAAGTTGACATCACAATTGTCCGTGTTGTCTGGACTGGTATTTCTCCTATTTTAACCAACGTCCCCCCCCCCAATAAGGTACAGTTAAGAGCACTCAATGACATTTTGTACACAGCCTCCTCTACTAGTGCGACCTGTTAATCTATCAAATGTTGACAGATCCCCGAATGACCTGTCCAATATCCGCCGTTATAACAGGGTAACTTCAGAGGCTACATCGCAAAATTACTTTGAAAAATCTACGCAAAGAGCGCTGGCATCGTTTTTCTATTGAGCCCATAAACCAAATATGTTAAAGAAAAAACGTTTATTTTTAAAATCCACAGTCGCGGCGGCAATATTGTTTATTTTTCATATCTAAAGTTGTACGATTTTGATGGTTCAAAGTGCAATGTGCACCTTAATTACATGTTCAATTGGAAAGTGCGATTCTATTTTTAAAAACTTATTTCAAAGTCGCGAATTTCTAACTCTTACGTAAAACTCCATTGAGTACGCCCAAATTATCCCTTAAAATGTTGGTAAAAATCATTTTAAAAAACCACGAAAAAATCAGCACGTGCGCCAATGTGTTGGGTTCACTGTGATTTAATTGTGGCTTTTTAAAATTATTTTTACGTATTTTTACGAACATTTTAATGGATGTTTCTTTTTTCTAACAAGCGTGTAGGGCCTACTCAATGGAGTTTAACATAAGAGTTAGAAATTCTCGATTTTGAAATAGTTTTTAAAAATAGAACCGCACTTTCCAATTGTTTGTCATTCTATCACTAGATCAGCATACATTTAAAGTGCACATTGCACTTTGAACCATCAAAATTGGACAACTTTAAATATGAAAAATAAACATATTGCCGCCGCGACTGTGTATTTTAAAAATTAACGTATTTTCTTTAACATTGGGTCTATTGGGCTCAATAGAAAAACGATGCTAGCGCTCTTTCTGGAGATTTTTAAACGTAATTTTGCCTTTTAAAATTAATGGTCTAGTAAGTGGGGTACGCGAGTAAATACATGGGGTTATGCCAAGACAATTTAATAAATTTTCTTTTTGTATAACATATTATGGGATTTTCTAAAGGCAGTCACCGGTTTTTCAATTTTTAAAACAAAAAAAATGTAGAATTTGTTCATTTTCAATCTACTATGGAAAATTTAATTGAATAGATGCCATTGTGGAATTTGTCTTTTCACTTTCGTTTACTCTTTTCGTTTCAATTTATTCTTGAAATGCTATAAATCAATTCAAACTGGACTTTGTTGTGCAGCCAGGGGCCGAACGGGTTGGAACAACTGTAAGAGCAGTCGGAAGATTAAGTTTAGTTAAATTACGCGTGTTGCAGGGGGTCCGGGCCCCCTCCCCCCGTCCAGTTTTTAAAGAATTATTTTTCATGAAATTTGTCGATTGTTTCGACCGTTCCTCCCGTTGATCAAGTTACGGAACAGTCTAGTGATAGAATGACAACAAATTACTAAGTGCGGTTCTAATTTTAAAAACTATTTCAAAATCGCGAATTTCTAACTCTTTTTGTTAAACTCCATTGAGTACGCGCCCTCGTAAGCAAAAAAAAAAACATTCATTAAAATGTTGGTAAAAAAAAAATACGTAAAAATAATTTTAAAAAACCACGATTAAAATACAGTGAAGTCAACACATTGGCGCACGTGCTGATTTTTTTTTCTGGTTTTTTAAAAAAAATTATTTTTACATATTTTTATGAGCATTTTAATTGATGTTTTTTTCTTATTTGGGCGTATACTCAATTGAGTTTAACAAAAAAGTTAGAAATTTGCGATTTTGAAATAGTTTTTAAAAATAGAACCGCACTTACCAATTTTTTGTCATTCTATCACTCGATCAGCATATATTTAAGGTGCACATTGCACTTTGAAAACTTAATATTGGACAACTTTTAAATATGAAAAATAAACATATTGCCGCCGCGACTGCGCATTTTAAAAATTAACATTGGTTCTACGGGCTCAATAGAAAAACGATGCTAGCGCTCTTAGTGGAGATTTTTCGAAGTCATTTTTCGATGTAGCCTCTCTTAATCTATTAAATTTTGATGGATCCTGGAATAACCTTGTCCAAGATCCGCCGTTATAGGAGGAGGGTCCCACCTTAAATAAAACGTACTTTTTCAAATAAAACAAATTACATTCCCATAGTCTCTAAAACAAAAAACATGTCTTTTACTTAGTACACAACCTGATAATTTAAATGCATTTAAATAATAAACGTGTTCGACAGAGCCCCGTGAAGGACAAACAAACAATATGTCGAATTCAATTTATTCATTTAATAATCTGAAAATATTGAGCTAATACTTAAATATAATCAGATAAACTATTGACAAAATATTGAATTAGTATTTCAATTTAAAATATATTAATAATAAAAGTCAATTTTTATTTGTGTTCACGTCCTTAACTGGATTCCGTATAAATTCACCTAAACACATTTAATTTGAATTCATTTAAGTACAAGGTTTTAGTAGAAATAAAAGCTTGTACCGAAAAATGTAGTTTTTTAATATTTACTTGTTTTTAAAGATATAATAAATAAACTTTAATTTTCTTCTAATTGTTCTTTTTTTTAAAAAAAAAAAGTTTTATAAATTACAAGATAACTAACTGCTCAGCCACTTTAAATATTTCGAAAACTTGGACTAATAGTAATGCTTTGTTTAAAAAGGGGTGAAAAATTTGAACTTTTTGAAAATTTCAACTGGATAAAAAATAGAAGAAACGTGCTGCCCACC